>VDFB02026725.1:0-71786 GCA_007258455.2 Sequoia sempervirens | reverse complement strand
GGATCAATGACACCACGAATAGAGGTGGAAACCAAGTGACTAATTAGTGGTACCAAAGCTGTGATGGTTGTAGTTGTCAGTGGTGGGTCAGAGGCTATGGTTGATCCATGCCAAGGATCCTAAAAGGGTACGCTAAATTATTAAAGTTGTAAATAATAATTGTCTAGTGAGAGGATGTGGGCCCCAACCCTACCACCTTTGCGACTGTAAATTTATAGGGTACATGGTACCCTCATACACGATTGCATAGGTCAAAACCATTCTTTCTTTTAAGTTTTTATTTTTTATTTTTATTTTTAAATAAAAAACTTTTTTTAATAATACCTACTTTTGTTAACTTGCATAGGTAGCCATACGACCTTAGGTTGCATGCTTGTGGCCTAATTTTCTATGCTTCAACTAGATCTACACCAAATTCAATGATTTGATAATGAATTCATAGGTTCTTGGTAGTTCTAGATGCAATGGTGATGTTTATTTTGGGCCAAAGTGCCTTAAATATGTGTAATTGATAAAAATTTCTAATCAAATCATATAGGAAATTGTTTTGTTTTTTTCTCCCTTATAATTTTATGGATAAGCATGTTAGTTAGATGTATATTAGTGAATATGAATAGGTAAGAGTATAAACATATAAATGAAAAAAAGGGATTAGTGCTTTATTTGTGAATATTTAATTTTTTCATAATATTGTGATTTTGTGATGGTAGGTACATGCAAGTGATTTTGAAGAATTTTTTAAATGTATTAAGTAACTTAATTTTTTTTTAGTATATGATAGTATGAATCAAGGTATGAGGAACCATAATGGCATTTTATAATATGCACAAGAGATTGACTCACAAATGCAATACCCCAAGAAATACATTGTCAAAATACATCATAATATAATGAAATGTGACAATCTTGGTGAACTATGTTGTGGGATGAAGATAAAAACAATCAAGCAAAAATTTAACAAATAAGAATACATGTAGAGATTTACTTCTCAAAATACTGGAAAATTGAGCAATTTGAAGTGCTAGGATAGTAATAGTGATATTGGATATGGGATTGATATATCCTTATGGTAGGATGCCCAATATGATTTAGATAAGGTTTTCTCCAAGGCTAAGACAAACTTTCATGTGAATTATGTTATTTCATGTGGATAGTGATATTGGACTTTTATTTTACAAAATTACTTTTTTAGATTTTTTAGATTTTGGAAGGCTTGGCTTAATAGGGTTTAATACAAACAAGAATAAAATAAAGAAATAAAAACAACCTATATTATTCAAGTAAGTGTTTTTGGCTAGTGAGCTTGCTAATATACCTCAAGGGTACACAACGAGTGATGTTTTGGGGCTAACCACTTGTGGGTGCATCACAAGTTACAAACAATCAAAAGGTATAAAGCTAGGTTTAAATGAGCTTATCCAAGAATATTATATAAAGTTAGAGAATATTATATAAGGTGTGTGAGGATGAGTTCAAATCCCATCTCACTTCACTCCATGCCCTTTGGTTAGAGCTTCACCAAAAAGATAATTTCCACTTTGGCATATACTTTCTAAGGCTTTGGTATTGGTGGATGAAACTACCTCACTTAATAATGTGCTTAAAACATACAACCGATTAGCCAAGAATGATAATTCCTACCTCAAATTTTCATACACCATCCAAACATGGGGTTTGGCTTCATCCTTGGATATCACTTCTAAGGTCATTGGGCCCCTAAAAAGAAAGAAAGAAAGGAATATTCATTTTTACCATCAAGATTTCCCTAAAGCGTGAGAGGAGAGAATACAACTAACCTTTAGGAAACATAAGTGAGAAGACCACTTTTTGATCCTCGAGATCACCCTAGGGCACAATATGAAATCATACATGGCTTAATCAGAATTACAACATAAAAAGAAGAGTAAGAAAACTATTTCTATCCACAAGGTCATCTTAAGGTGTGAGGAAAATATACACAACTAGTTTACAAAAAATAAAGACTGAAAACAAAAATTAATTCCATTAAATATTAAGTGTGTATGAAGTTTAGGAATCAACTTTGGTAAGTGATCTTACAATACTACAATGTTAGTATTTTACAAAATTTACCTCTTAAATAAATATATTTTAGAATATAAAAATGCCCAAATACAACCCTTACAAATCAATGATTAGTGGGTTAAAGTTAATAAAATCTAAAAAATATTATACATAGGGAGGAAATGTTTAAACACAGACAAAAATGCTAAAAATTGAATTGAAACACTATAAATTAAACACAATCATCAACCTACAAAAAGATAGTTAAAAAATAGAAACACTATAAATTTGGTGGAAACATAGAAGTTTTGTTGAAAATACTGTGACATGAAGCATAAATGTTGACATATAGGAAACTTGTTAGGATGAAACATAAATGTTGAGAGTTAAGTGAAAATGACAAATTTGATCAAAAAATTGTTACATAGAGCGCATATGTGATTCTCCTGCAAAACTAAAATTAGAACTTATTTTTGTAGAAAAATAGTTAGGAAAACATATACAAGTCACTAGTTATCGAAACACATGCAAAACACTAGTTAGTGAAAGATCAAAAGAACAATAATAATTTGAATGCAAAAATATTGAAATCCTAGTTGGTAAAAAATGCATATATGAGTCCTTAAATAACACAAAATCCCATTCAAAACCATTGTTAGTATAGGTATCCCTACATAATTTGATGAGATAAAAAAACTCTTGCAAGAAAAATGGGTTAAAGATATTTTCTAAGTCCATAAAGAAAAATTATTGATAATGAATTGTAAACAAAAACTATGAAGCAAAAATTCTTTGAAATAGAGTGCAAACATTATTGACGTAGGAGGCCCTTGGTGCAAATGCCATTTTAAAATAAACATCTAGATGTACAATTTTTTTTAAAAAACACACTAAAAAGGCTTGCAAAGAAAAATTAGACTATGAAAAGGGTCCCATTAGACTGCCAAAATGCAATGCACAAAATTCAAACTTAAATGAAAGGAAATAAACAAAAATTAAAACAAAGCTTCCTATTAAAAACTAAGCACAAAACCTTCGATTAAGCTTAATGGAATTCAAATAAAATATTTTTTTGCCAAATGTTACTCCATTGTTGGTGGATGTGCTCAAGGAAAATGAAATGACATAAAGGAATAATAATAATATATAGTTGCTCAAATTAATTATGTAGAGTATAGGGAGCATGTGCCTATAAATTCATTATTTTTTATTTTTATTTTTATTTTTTTGTAAGATTTGGAGGTTTTTTTTAAATGAGTAGGAAGGTGGATCCAGTGGAGATTTTTGTTTGATGAATTTATGATTGAGAATTGTTGAGAGGATTTTTTTAAATATAGGAGGCAAGATAAATGGTTATATTTTGATTTGTTTTAGATGGGTGGTGAGGATGTAAGTTGTTTGAAATTATTATGAAAAATAAATATTTTGTTCCAATTATATGGAGGGCATTAAATATTTGGTTACAAAATAGAAGGTGAAGATTGAATGATTAAACAAATAGATGAAATTTGAATAATATGGATAATGGAGGAATTTTTTTTTAATTGATTTTATTTAAAAAAGAGAAATATATATTTTTATTTATTTTAAATGTGAGATGGAAACTAGAGCAGTAAATTAAATATTTTTTTACTTAATTTCTTAGGATGAGGTTAGTATGGTAGTGTTGTCAAATTAAATTAATTAGCATGGTGATGATGAAACATTAGGAATGATGTTAAAATGTGTCATTGGAAGTAATGGTTGCTTTAGGTGTCTATAGCCATGACCCTTAAAATTGTATCTCCTCTTACACATATCTCATACCTTACACATCATATCATTTTTCATAGGTGTCATGAGTAATTAATATCTCTTATACATATCTTACAATGTCAGAAAATCTATCATACCGGTATGTCAAGTGTTTGAACATGCCAAAGCTATAGAATGGAAAGATAGAAATATGGATAATCCTATTGAAAGAAATGGGGCCAACTTCCTTAACCCAAGATAAATAAATAGGCTCTCTCCTCAATAAGAGATAGATAAAAAAGAAAATTTTCTATGTTGGAATTATGATAGAAAATGGTCTATGGATCATAAGTGTGGTAGTGATGAGAAGAGACAGATGATTATTGAGAATAAGGTTGAAAAAGAGGGAGTTGTAGCTCTAGAAGAACCAATTTATGGAACTAGGGCATGCAAATTTAGAGGAGGAAGAAATTGCTACTATCAATATACATGCATTGAATGGAACAGGCACACCACAAAAATTCAAAAGTGTTGGGTCATATAAAAATATAAATATGAAAATGTTGTTTTATATAGGTAGTACACAACTTTATTGATAAAAGATTGGCTAATGAGCTTAATTATTTTGTGTATTCAATCTTTAACTTCCAAGTCAAGATATATGATGGAAAATAACTCTCTTGTGGTAGTAAATGCCATTATATAAAATTTTCAATGAGTGATTTGTTAGGATAAGGTGACATTTACCTTGAAACCCTAAGTCATATTCATGTATCTCCACATTCCTTGGAAGGTGTACTGTGATGCCTAAGGACATGTTGGACAAATATTTTATAATTATTTATTTATGATATGTTGTAATTACACTCATATGGGATGGGCACAATTAGTGGTGACAAAGATAAGACATAATGGTAGACTATTCTTTCTTGGAATCCACTTTGGTGGTGGGGCCACATGGAATTTCATGTTGGTGCATGTTATTTACATGTTTTCCATAGTGGGGTGTTAGGCAGTGCATGTCAACCATCAAAGTTGTCAGGAGTAATGGAGCACTCAGAGTTGACTAATTTTGATTGGCTATGGGTTGGGTGCCCATGTGAAGACCATGTGATTATTTATTATTTCTTAATATGTTTACAAGTGGACCAATAAAGGGGGTGTATGGTTTTGTAGTTGGTATTTTCTCTTTTTTGGAGATACCATAGTGGTATTCTCACACCAGAGTTCCTATAAATTGACACCTTTGGATAGTAGTATTATATCATTGTTTGTAGGTAAGAAAATGTTATCGGATTGAAGACATAGGGGTGATGAAATTGAATGCATTGTAATCTCACACATTTGAAGATAATACATAATTGGGCTCTCTCCTTGGTGAAGTTTTTTCTCATAAGGGTTTCTCCACGTAAATCTTATGTTGTGAGATGATCTTCTTGTGTTGTAGTTTTTTGTGTTATTCTTCTTGCTCATTTATTATGGTGAAATAATATTCATTTCTTTTTTGTTTTATATTCATCTAAGTTAGTTTTATAAAGCATGTTAAGTGGTTGATTTAAGCATGAAAAAGAAGATGAATATCTCTATGGGTTTTCCGTATTAAGGCAACTTAATTTTAGATTTGTAGAAAATCATATATTTTCATAGTGTGTGGTTTAAGCTTTGTATCTCCACCAATCTATTATTGGGTTAGATAATGATATACTATTCCAATATTATTCTCCTATTTTCCCAACATTTAGTATCAAAGCTTAAGCTTGTTCCATCGTTTGCATATGCATGCATGTGAATTGCATGTACTTGCATGAACTTGCATGTTATTGCATGTGAAGGATTTGTATGATGCAAAAAAGAGATAACAAAGGAAGCACTAGATCCAATCCACATTCAACATCAAACCTCGATTGTGTCTAAGAGCTAGAAGATAATACATGCATGAAATGAAACAAAGTCACCATGAACATGGACTCTTGATATGGTTGTTGCCCTCAGAATTTGATTGCATAATCTTGATATTTCCTTGATCTTGATATGATATGGTGTGAATCTTGATACGATAGATGAATGTATGCAAGTGAGGTCTAGATAGAAAATGGTAGAGATGTGATAGATAAGAGTGCTAGAATGAAAATGTCAGCATGTAGGTGAGATAATGAGATGTGTTATCTAAATGGCTTAGATGAGGGATTTACTTATATGTTTTACTTGAAAGAAATCAAGGGTGGAGATTAGATTAGAAATTAATTTAATCAAGGGTGGAGGATTAATGAGAGAGAAAAGACATGGATCAAGGAGCTAAAACTAAATAAAGGTATTTAATTTTAGTAGTCGACATTGAGGAAATAAATAAAATACTTATTTTACTTATTTAAGAAGAAAGGTGGGAAAATTAAATAAATTAAATATTTATTTAATTTAGGAGAGATGAGTGTTAGGTAATTAAATAATTGTGAAAATTATTTGATTATGGGAGAGGAAAAATGAAAATAATTAAATAATAAGATTATTTAATTATTAGAAGAAAATGAGACGTTTGAAAGGGAAATAATTAAATAATAAAATTATTTAATTATGAGAAGAAAATGGATATTGAAAGGAAAAATAATTAAATAAAATTTATTTAATTATTTAGAGGAAAATTAGCTTAATTAAATAATAAAATTATTTAATTAATAGGGAATAGAAGAAATATGCAAGTGTTGATCTATATGAAAATGCATGGAAAATTTTAGGTGTCCATAGGACTCATGGTAATTTGGTTCTTGGTATTCCTTTATTTTGATTTTTAATATTTTTTTGGAATCTATAAGAAGGAATTTCAAGAGTTGTTGGAGGCTTGTGGACTGTAATGGATGTTTTGTGTGTTAACATTATTTTTCAAATTTATTAGAATGGAAGCCATGAAATCTAACTTTAGATGGATATTGTCAATGGGATTTATGGTGGGTATTGGAAGCTCATGGGTGTTTCTCATGGAGTTCATCATGAGTTTTCTTCTTGCATAGTGGTGATTTGGAGGTTTGGTTTGGTAATATGTGACTCTCCTCTTGCATGGTGGTTATGTTTCTCTTCCTTGTGGTATTGTGCAGAGAAAGGGTATGCATGTTGGGTGCATTCTTTTAACCCCCTAATCATATGTGAAGACACCTACTATTTGGACTACAATACAAAGTTCTTATGTTGGGTTTGTGGTTTTAGCCCCTAGTTACATGAAAGCATTGGATGACTAGCCACTGGTTGCCTGTGGGTTGTGGAACATGTATGATTTAAATTTTTGTAAGATTCTAGACAACCTATTTTATTCTTTTATATTGTGAGTTGTGGAGTAGGTCATTTATGAAATGGATGCTCTTGGACAACTTGGTAGGTTTTGCAGTTTTCTTGTTTCAAAAAAGTTATGGGTTTGTAGATTTGGGGCATTCCATTATTTTAGATGGTATATTTGATGATGTGAATATTTGGATGTATAAGTGGATTCAAATTTATAGAGATGGTTTTGTAGGTTTTACATGATAACCAAAATCTATGGTTTGTAGATTTATGGAAAGATTATGTCCAAACTCTTAGAGTTTTTTGGATAGAAAATAATTATAGATTTGTAGGGCTATTTGAAAGGTTCTTATTGATCTATGGTTACTCTTATGTGGTTTGCTTGGAAAATCAGGGCTAACATTGATCTTGATGTTCAAGAGTTTTGAAAATCTGCATGTTATACTTGGTTATTTGGGTAAAAGTATAAAGTTGTGTCACACTTTTGGCCAACTTATCAATGCAAATGAATTTAAATATTTTTAACTAAAAATATTTTTTTCTCAAACATATGATCTAGTAAAATTCATTCTAGCTAAGTTAGATATGTCCACAACTTTTCTAAATAAAATTGTTGGCTAAATACACATGTAGCACCACTTTGAAGCCAATTTACCTAAAAAATAAAATTATTTGAAAAAATTGATGTTTCAAAAACTCCTACTCATGTAAATAATATTTTTTTAAAATATAAAAAATACGTTTTTGTAGATTCATAAGTGTTATTTTCAAAAATATATACAATTTAATAGTTTAATTATTATTTATGTTTTGTTTTTTATTATTTTACTAAAACTAGGTTATCAACACAAAAATATTAGGTTGATTATCATGTCAAGAAAAAATACTAAAACTTATTAAAAAAGTAAAAAATATATGATGCACTAGATAAAAGATTCTACATCAAGATGGTATAATTTTTCTATTCTAGATAAATAGTTAATATGAAAGTTGACATCAAATGAAAAGAATTGTGTTTTTAATACACACACAATTTAATATTTATTTAAAAAATATTTATCAAAATTGAAAAAAAAAATCCACACACTAAAGTTTCAAGTTATAAATACACATAAGAATTGAAGGAAAAAAAATACTATATAAACATTGACGTCTCATGTAACTTCATTTTTTAGCATTTTATTAGCAACTAAATTATAGTGTTAATTTATAAAAAAATATATTCAAATAATTTTTTATTTTTTTCAAAAAATACAAACATAAAATATACTAAAAAATACACCTTTTATTAGTTTACATCATTTCAAAATTCAAAACATGTATGCCACTTTTTAGTGATTCGAGTTTAAAAGTTGGATCAATGTTGGTTGTTTCCTTTATAAAAGTGTGACACAACTTTATACTTTTACCCATCTCTATTTTGCATGTTACTAAAGTGGGGTTGGATCTACTTATTTAGTTATTTGAGATTGAAGCACTGATCATTATTTATCCTTTGAGATGTTACATATGTGAAGATCTTGTAAAATTGTTTGATGTTGATTTTGTTTGGTAGGCCTTATTCTTGGCCACCTTTATTATATCAACATGTTTATTGGAGTGATAAAAGGATTTTTTGGAGTACCTAATATAGTTGTTCATTTGAATCTATAGTAGTAGTTTATGGCGCATGAGAAGCTCTATTCACATTCAATATATTTTTTGCAATGGTACATTGGTCATGATGCCATGTATAACTCAATATCACTTTCAGTGGGAGCTTTATGCAGTTACATAATGTGTTCTATCTTCTTTATTTCAAGATTTTGGTTCTAATTTGTTGTTGTTGTAATGTGTAGTGAGCCATGAAAAATTTGATTAGAAGATGGGTGATTTTTTGTAATGATTGTTGGTCTCATAAGAAGCTCTTAGATTTTTCCCTTCATGTTGCAATGAGAGTTTATTGTCATCATTGATTCTATTGATAGAGGATGCTTATCCTTCATTTATTTGAAGAGATGTTGACATATTTATTTTCCATAAGGGATTCTTGGAGTCTTTGGTAAGGTTTTTGGTTTATGTTTTGTAAGTTTTGACAGATGGTACTTGGTTTAGAGGTGGTTAGTATTTTGTCTTGGTTTACTCTTGATTCTAGATTTGAGCATTGAAATGATACAGGTTCTCTTGAGACCAAAATATGTGCATTGGTGCATGTGATATCCTAGGAGGAGATATTAGATCATGATGTCATGATATGTTCTTGATTCTATAAGTTGGAGCTTTGACAATGGTCTTGTTGGTTCTTTTTGGTTTTGAGTTATAATCATTTTCTTGGAGCTTCATGATTTTGCAAGGTTGCATTTGAAGCTAGCATGGATTGATTGGTGGATGCTCATGGATAGTAGGGAGACTTGGGTGAGGCTAAGAGATCTCTTATTTTTTGGGATATCTTGTGTTGAGATGGTTACTCTTTGATGAGGTTTCAACATAAAGATCAAGGATCCTACACTTTGTTATGAATGTGAGTCCATTATGGACCTAAAGAGAAGATTGTCCTTTATAGTAAGATTTTATTGTTTGGTGGTGTATGCATAGGAAAATCTTGTATCCCACTCTTGGTCTATTCGACAGGTGAATGATCTAAGAAGTATTAACCACTTAATTATTAGATGCATTCTTTATATGTATCTTATTTTCTCTTCTGCATTAGTCTTGAATGTAGAAGTATTGAGGACTTGTTAAGAAGAAGATGGATGATTTTATGGATTTCCATTATTCTCCTTGTTTCTTGGTTTTGAGCTATGGATCTATTTCTAAGGACTTATTTGGAGAGGTACACAAAATTGTGTACGAATTTAAGCATATTCCCCTTATCATGGGAATGATTGGTTTGTTTGATCTACCTTCGATATGAGAGGTTTACATCTATTTATATCATGTTTTTCTTCATAATTTTGAATATTAGATGTTGAAATCCTTCTATTTTAGGAATGGTGGAGGAAATTTTACTTTACAAAGCTTTGTACATGTTAGTGTGGTACAAGGATATGTTTGATTCGCAAGTTCTCTCTTTCTCAAGAGAGTTATTTTGGAGAATGGTATTGAGAGATGTTTTATGCATATTATTGTATGTTTTCTTAACACTGTAATAGAGGGGTTAGCCATATCCTCTATATGAAATACTATAGGTAGATTTGGTTTTTCTTGATCTATTTTCAGATTTTCCATTTTTCGTACAATGGGAGATTCTATATATATATAAAGTTATCTTCTTTGATATCTCAGTTTATAGGTTATTGATTTGATGATGGGTTTGCATACTTCATTGATTTGATATCTTCAAGTTATGTAGGTTGTGGATTAGCTACCTATTTTCTTGTAGTGAGATTACTCAAATATGGACTGTCTATATCCAAGGTCTTTTTAGTGTTGTTGATGTAGACACTGAAAAATGTCCTAAGTCCGCTAGCATCATTTTTCTTGGTCGTTGTCCTTCGATAATTGAATAATTTTAATTATTCAATTAAGTTTGAATGTATTCCTCTATTAAATAAATAATTTTTAATTATTTAATTAATTCACCTTCTCATCTTTATTCTATCCTGATCAATTAAATGAACTAATTGTGTCACTAATTTCTCCCTATTCTTCAATAGTTAAATAAATTATTATTTATTTAATTATTTTGTCACTTTTCATCTATAGTTAAATAATTACCATTAATTATTTATCTATTCATGGTCCTTTAATTCTTCCATAGTTAAATAATTATTAAAATTATTTAACTATCCCATGTCTAATTTTCATCTTTCCATTTAATTAAATTGATAAATTTAATTAAATGCTTCTTTTGTCATTTTCTCCAAATAAATAATTTGAATAAATTATTTATTTTCCACTTGTCCATTTTCTCTATTTTCAAATAAATTATTTGAATAAATTATTTATTTTCCACTTGTCCATTTCCTCCATTTTCGAATAAATAATTTAAAATAAATTATTTATGCACCACTTGGTCAAAGATGCTCTGTCATAATCCCCTATCATAACATTCATTTCTGTCATAGCCTGCATGTCTTGCATGTCTGTCATAGCTGTCAGGCGTCATAGCCATCAGCGTCATAGATTTTCCATGCATGGCATATTTTTGGTGCATCAATTCTAGACCATTGATCTTGGCATCTTTTCTTAGACTTAATCTCAACCATCCATTTCGTAACATCCCTCTCATGAATTCCCATCCATTGATCTTGGAATATTTCTAGAAGATTAATCTCAACCGTCCATTTGAATGGTTGTCTATAAAAGCAACCTTTCTTCTCCATTTTCAGCTTAACAACTATTCTTCTCCAACTTTCTTGCTACCATTTGCAGGTCTTGCACAAGTATTTCAACAAATCTGAGGGCAAAGTTGCATAACAAGAAGGAGGAGAGCAAGAGAAGGAATCAACTACAATATGGGGAGTACTTTATTTTATTTGCTTTCACTTTGAAATCTCCATTTGTTTGTATTCTCTTGTTTAGATGTGGTTTAATAGTTTAGAAGTGTTGGCTGTCACTTTACCTATTCTATTTGATTTTATAAACCCATCTCACATTTGGTGAACCCGACGTGAATCTTATAATTTTGCAGAGAAATTGGTTTGTTTTCTTGTTTGTTTTCATTGTTTTGCAGATTACGGCCAAGAATGCATACAAAATCCTGTCATCTTCATTTGAGCACAAAAGGATGTAAACATCATATATTTTAAAAAAAATTATGGGTTTTGTAGGCCTCATTTTCAGCTTTCCGAAACATTAAACAGTTTGAAATTTCATTAAGATTTGAGAAAGTTATGGCCATTTTACTGATCATAGCTTTTTAAGATTTAGTTATTAAAATCCGATTTTTCTTTTGTTTATAATACTTTTATTGTGTAGAATTTTGCAAAATGTTTTTTTGTGTTTTGAAGCTCTATGTCTTAGCTTTCCATAGATATCTACAACTTAAAGTTTTGTTTAGTTGTGAGAAAGTTATCACTATTTTTAGTTTGTTGTTTTCATTCAAGTTTTTTTTGGTTTACTAATCTTTTGTTTGTAGCGTGTGGCTTTGGAATGGGGTTCCCAAAACTGCTTCTTTTGGAGCAACAAAAAAATCGAGCTCTTAGTTTTTAGTTTTCTTTAATTCTTTTTTCTTAGTTTAGTCCTTTTATTTTCTAGTTTAATTATTTACTAACTTTTAGTTTGGTTTTTAATCTTTTGTTCTAACTTAGTTTTTTTTTTGCAGCTTTCTCGTTGGTCCAAGACATTTATGAAACTACTAATTTGTGGGTTTGCAGCTCCGTTAGTTGAAGACTCATTTCTCAAACAAGGTGTTTGCGATTTCTAGTTTAGGAACACTTCCATTGGTGCATTAAAATGAACATGTGCTTGATTTTGTCTGATTGTGCTTGAAAGTGGTAGGTGATTATGCTCTCACCTTGTGAAAACTAGGTGATCAAAAAATTAGACCCACCTTATTTTTTGTCACCTTCACGACTTAATAATCGAAGTATCCTCTCCCCTTGCACTTTCAAGTGATCCTGGGTGTAAGAGAAACGGTTATTATTTCTATAAATGGGCCTGCCTTAAGGGAAAAAGTACTCACCTTAAGGGACGACTCGACCAGTAACAAGCTAAAGCCAAGCCACTTCCAGCCGGGGTATAAAATGGGTGCTTGAGGAAAGCTCAAGTACCACGAGTGCGGATGTGTCACACGGACGGAGTAGTACTCCCATAAACCCTATTGAGCGTAACCTCTTCAGGCTGGAGTGCCACCTAATTGGTGATTAATCTCCCCCATGTGTGGCCACTCGAACGGATGCCCTAACTAGACACCTTTTGTTTTAGAGGCCAACCATTTTCAGCCGTTGCTTGGTATAGTGCAAGGTACAGTATCATGCCCGAAGATACTCACTACTGACTCCCTTGAGTAGAGATAGCAGTTCTTGGGAAGTGATGACCCAAGAATCCGAAGTTGGTGTGCCCGAATGACGTTAATGAGCCGTGGAGGGGAGCCAGTGCCACCAAACTTCTAAGCTATCCACTCTCGAGAAGGAAAGGTGTTTAGCACCAATCCGGGGTATATCGGTGGGCTATATCAAGTATACAAACCCTTGGCCTATTAGGATTGTGCTTGAATCATGTGTGTTTGCATACAACAAAACATTGTGCTTGTCAAGTGTTTTCTAAATTTTCAAACAATATACACAACATTCACAAATCTAGACACAAAACCTCAACCAACTCAGACTTTTCAATAAAACATCAAAACAACAGTCTCAGCCTAGAAGTCTTATGTCAAAACCAAATCATGAAATTGCTCAAATCTCTCATTCCTTGTACACTTTAGCTTGCATCTTACCATAGGGTCATCTTTGCAAATATTTACCTTCATCCTTAGGTTTCACCATTTGCATTTTCAGTCATAAACTAAAAACTTAGGTCCTCATCTCATTTTGCATATTTTGGATTAGGACAACCTTACCTCACTTTGCAAAATCTTGACTTTCAAAATTAGGTTATCATTGGACTTAGACATCATTATCTCCTTTAGTCATTATCCTTTTGTGAGATTCTTCCAACTCAAAAGTCTAGTTAGGAAGACTCACTTGTCATTTGTCCTTGTCATTTAGTCCTTCAAACAAGTCCTTTGATATTCCAAAATTGAGACATAGATCAAGCATAGGGTGGTTAGGAAACCTTTTTTCCAAATCATTTTAGACCTTTGCATTTGCATACCTTAGATATTCAAATCATTTTAGTCCTCACCTTGCATATCTTTAAAATCCAAAATATTGTCATCATAGTCCTCATTTGGCATCTAGACTTTGCATTGGTCATTTCCTTAACCAACATTTTCACATTAGTCCTCACTGTCACCTTGACATTTGACATCCTTTCTTAACAATTTATCACCTTGCATTGGTCATTTTCCTTAGGCAAACAATATTATCACATTGCATTGACATCCTCCAAAACAAAACAAAAAAAAATAATGTCATAACTTGTCATCTTAGTCTTCATTGTCCTTTGGCATTATTCATTTTCTCTAGACAACATTGTCATATTTCATCCCTTATTGTCAAAAAATCCAAAAAAATAGTCTTGCATTGTCATCCTTTATAAAAAAATAAAATCCAAAAATATCATTCATCCTAGTTGTCATTTTGAACCTAGACCTTGCATTAGTTCCCTCATTAGTCCTCATTTTGCACATTGACCTTTCAATTTTCCTAGTCTACATTGTCACTTTCCTAATCAACATTGTCATCCTAGTCACCTTGGCTTTTGGCATACTTGCATTATCATCTCTTTGCATTTTCATCCTAGTCACCTTGGCTTTTGGCATACTTGCATTATCATCTCTTTGCATTGTCATCCTAGTCACCTTGGTTTTTTGCATACTTGCATTATCATCTCATTGCATTGTCATCCTTTATCACACAAAAAGACAAAAACATAGGCTAGTGTCATCCTTGCATTTAGTTTTCATTCTTATCATCTTCATTTGAGCAATTTCTTTGATGGTAGAAACAAGGCTTTAAAGACAGAGAGAACAAATGAAAAACTTTGGACACGATTTCAATCTCAACATTGATAATAACACTTATGACATGAACCAACATTGGACTTTTTCTGACCCATTTCACAACATGAACATGCCATTTTCATCACAAAATCCTTCTAAACCATTCATACAAAGAGACCAAAATGGACGAGCATATGTAGAAGACTTAAAAGCTGCAATGAAAAATCCTGATATAGCCTCCTTTGTAGAAAAATTAGTCTTACGTGACCCTCAAAGGTATCTATCCATGCTTTTGGACCAAGGGGCTAAGTTACCATGAGGCTTTGACATAAATACTTTGGGACCTCCATCTGTCTACCCTCACCATCAACAGTCACTTAACATAAATCCTGCCATTAATTCACAACAAACATCCACTTATCACCCTTATCCTAACCTTGACAAGGGAAACCAACTATCCACTAGTCCATTACAAGTCTCCACATCATATTCTAGTCCTTCACCTACCAATCCCATCCAAGTCTACATGCCTTATGAACCATCTACCAACTCATGTCAAGTCTCCACATCATACCTTATTAATCCAGTCCAAGTCCCCATGCCATATCCTAGTCCTTCACATACTAGTCCAGTCCAAGTCTCGATGTCCTATCCTAGTTCTTCATCCATTAATCCTTTTCAAGTCACTCCCTCACAAGCTACATTTCGTCATGAAAATTCTATCATTGTCCAAAGTCAAATCCCATTGCCTAAACTTGAGGATACATGTCAAAATGAAAGCCCAAAGCACGACATTATAATGTCACCTTCATGTCAGGATCAAGGTAGTCCATCCCATGAACCTATCTTAAAGTCTATTTAAGAAGTCATTCAAGACAATCATGACATCCAAAATACACCTACCATTGACCAAGAAGTCCAAATCCATGAAAACCCCATCTTTGACCAAGACCCTACCATTGACCAAGAAATCCAAAATGATCCACTACTTGACCTTTATGCCATTCATGATCAAACACTTGAAGACGACCCTATCCAAACTCCAGGCATATCCATTTTCCAAAATGAGACACTTGCCTCCATGGGACACATAGATGATCTTACTCCAAAACATGAGTCTTCTATGGACATATTTACAAATGATCAAGCTATAGCTGAATCTAGTAGAATCTATGACAATGACCATAAAGATGATTTCGACATCGACTTGGAAGCAACCATAGAATCATTTGAATCTGACATGTCAAAAGATCAGACCAAAGATATCAGTCAAAAATATGGCCAACACGACAATGAAGCTAAGACACTTTATCAACTAGGGTCATCTATCTTTGTCAGAGCAGGATTTCTTGTAGACAAAAATATTCCAGGTGACAATGTCCACATACATCATGATGGGTTAGCATCTTGCTTTCAAAACAATAAATACCCCATCGCAAACAGAATATGTCAGAGCATGCATTATCAAGGCAAAGGACTAGGCATACTCGAGCAAGGCATTCAAGAACCAATACAACTTCAGGAAAATTATAGACATCAATGTCTTGGCTATTCTTCAGTTAGTAAATCAAATGATGTTAGTGGAACCTCCTTGATACTGGGGGCAACCTTGTCAGATACAAATGTCAAAATAGAGTCCATGAGAAATCCTTGTCATAAGATTGTTGCCAACACCCCATCCACCCACACCATAAACCATCATTCTCAACATCTTAAACCTTCCCTTTGGAACCAACAAAAACAAAAGTCTTACAAAGTAAAAAATCAAATGTCAAAGGCCATCAAATCAGACAAAAAGACAAGTGGACAAATGAAATTAAAATGGATCCCAAAGAAAAGTGGATCAAGCAAAGAAAATATGACAAAAGAAAGAGTTAATCAAAATGTGGAGCCACAAGACAAAAGGACTTCCACATATAACATGTGTTCACCTCCTTCAAAATGGTCATCAAGCAAGGCATCTAAAGGTGTTGGTTCCAAATTCCATCCCTCCAAAATTCGTCATCCACCATCCCAAGTTTGGAAAATAAAAAGTGATTCATCCAAACATCCAAACAACCTTTCCACGTCTACCATCATTTGTCGTAATCCTACATCTCGCCTAAAGTCCAAAAATCCCACGTCACAAATCCGTCACATCATGGAAGCAACTCTTTATCATAAGGACTCTCATGGCACTCTATCGCGATGTGCGTATTCTGATAAGGCCAATTCTAGTATCGGAAAGGACCATGATGACATCAATCAGTTGTATGTAAGCGCTAGGATCTTGACAAGACAACTTCTTCAGCAAGGTCATTATTGGCACATCATGGCACCAGTCTCTACATCGACACCGTCAGTGGATTCAGAGCAGTCAGTGGTCATCTAAAGCATCTAGGCTATCCAAAAACACAAATTTTTTTTTTGAAAAATAAAAAAAATCATCACCTTGATGAAAACCTGGCAAACAGGCATCTTGGTGACACCAAAAAATAAAAATAAAAATTCAAGAAAATAGTAAAGAGAAAAATTCCGTCCAACGGTGAAAACCTGGCAAATAGGCGCCCTGGATAAGTACCATGATGAAAACTTGGAAAACAGGCGTCATGTGTAAAATAAATCATCTATGTGGACTTTTACACTTGGGGGCAAGTCATCTCATTTTCCCATGCTTTCCTCATGACATTTCCATTCATCCATTTAATCCATATCATTCCCCCGCCCATTTTTCCACCTACCTTGGTCTTGACATAAAATTGGCACACATAAATCATGCTTTGGGGAAAAATCTTGACATGTCAATCCTTTGGTCACAAACTATGCATGCAACATCATGTCATTGTCGTCATAACCTCATTATCCATATGTGACATAGTCCTTGAAGATCATATGCCAATTCCTCTAGTCGCATGTCTCCTACCAAGGCCACCAATCAGTCTTTCATGTCTATCACTTATCTTGGTTTTCCCTTGTCAATTGTCTAAGGATACTCCATCATCCAATTTAGTCATGAACACAAGTCATTCCAATCATGTTATGCAACCGCCCATCAAACAACGTCCTCATTATCACTTGTCAATTGGTATTCAACTTGACTAGCGACACAATCATGTCTATCCTTGAAATCATTCACATGCATCATAAATATGTCAAAAATCCCTAAAAATCAGAAAATGTCCTAAAAAAGACCTAAAAATTAGAAAATGTCCTGAAAAAAGCCCTAAAAATTAGAAAATGTCCTGAAAAAAGACCTAAAAATAAGAAAATGTCCTGAAAAAGACCTAAAAATAAGAAAATGTCCTTAAAAAAGACCTAAAAATTGAAAAATGTCCTGAAGAAAACATAAAACTTCCAAAACAGAGTCATGTTAGTTAGCATAGCCACGTTAATTCAAGTCTTGATTAGTCTTTGTCATTGTCGAACTACGTTGTCTCTACACATTTGCTACGTAGGCAAGGCTCATCTTCGAACCCCCGAGACATTAGGTCAATCCTATTAGGTTAGTCAAAATAAATCATGACTCAATATTTCGTCAACAAGACAAAGTCTTTGGTCGTGTCAACTACATTGTCTCTACGCATTTGCTACGTAGGCAAGGCTCATCTTCGAGCTCCCGAGGCCACACTAGGTCAGTCCATTAGGGTTCATTGCACAATTTTTGCACACACATGAAACCGTCTTTAAACTTGAATGAACAATCTACCCAAGTGAACTTCGACAATCTGTCAATGGAACATGACAATCATCTTGGCATATCAATCTCAGTCAAACTTAGTCAAGCTAGTCAAATCTTGCTTACTCTTTAGATGTGTCCTTCTGAAGGGTAGCCTGTCATTTAATCATTCCCTAGGATGTGTCCTTCCTAGGCATTGTCATTTTCATCCGACATTTTGAGCAATCCTCTTGACATTTAAGAACCACTCCTCTTGACATCAATGTTCTTTCAGATGTGTCCTTCTGAAGAACAACCCCCCATCATTTATGCCTTAGGATGTGTCCTTCCTAGGCATCGTCACTGTCACCTAGAATTTTGAGGGATCCTCTCAACTTTTGGGGGTTTCTCCTCTTGACATCAACATTATTCAAGATGTGTCCTTCCTGAATTTGGCAATCTTCGACACTTGTCATCTTGGCATCGTCAAAACCTTGACACCCTAGCATCTCGACATCAAACCGGACATCTTGACATTAAAACACTTGGAAAACACTTGGCACTTGTCTGTTGATTTTTCATCATGTTACTAGTTTTTCAGCGAGATCTCGACAACAGGATTTAGAGAAGCAGCGACGTATCATGAGGTTTGTTTTGTCTTTTGGCACTCATGTTACTAGTTTCTTAGTGATGTCCTGACTCTGGGATTTAGAAAAGCAATGATGTATCATGATGATGGTTTTGACTTTATTTCATCCTTTTTAGTAATCATGTTGCTAGTTTCTCAAGGATGTCCAGGAAATAGGATTTAGAGAAGCAACATGGTTTCATGATTTGTCCTTCTTGTCTTTTTCTGCTTGCGGTTGGTTATGACAAAAAGACTAGGGCAAATGTGCCTTTTTGTATGAGTCATGATCATCCTTGTCTGCGACTGCTTATCTCATGTGATGGTACAACCTTGCACACCTTGGTCTATGTCATATCATGGTGTTTGTTGGCCATTACAATAATTTGCCCAATGATGATAAATATAAAAATGTAAGTATGAAAGTTGGTTCCCCTATATTTTTTTTTCATCTAGCTTTCCATCTTCATCCTCCCTTCTCTTCCACGCTAATATCCATCCCCTTCCAAGCTAACATTTCTTCTATTTTTCATCCTCTAGTCTTCTCATCAATTTCGAGAGCACACCCGTGTTCTTGGAACCCGTTTGTCCTCTTGAGGGGGCAAACCGTAACCCTCCTCGTCATTCTTCCTTCACTGGGGCATACCCATACCTTGCTATCACTGGGGCATATTTTAGAATTAAATGTCTTTGACACAATGCGATGAACTACATTATGTCAAAGAGGGGAAAAATGTAGACACTGAAAAATGTCCTAAGTCCGCTAGCATCATTTTTCTTGGTCGTTGTCCTTCGATAATTGAATAATTTTAATTATTCAATTAAGTTTGACTGTATTCCTCTATTAAATAAATATTTTTTAATTATTTAATTAATTCACCTTCTCATCTTTATTCTATCCTGATCAATTAAATGAACTAATTGTGTCACTAATTTCTCCCTATTCTTCAATAGTTAAATAAATTATTATTTATTTAATTATTTTGTCACTTTTCATCTATAGTTAAATAATTACCATTAATTATTTATCTATTCATGGTCCTTTAATTCTTCCATAGTTAAATAATTATTAAAATTATTTAACTATCCCATGTCTAATTTTCATCTTTCCATTTAATTAAATTGATAAATTTAATTAAATGCTTCTTTTGTCATTTTCTCCAAATAAATAATTTGAATAAATTATTTATTTTCCACTTGTCCATTTTCTCTATTTTCAAATAAATTATTTGAATAAATTATTTATTTTCCACTTGTCCATTTCCTCCATTTTCGAATAAATAATTTAAAATAAATTATTTATGCACCACTTGGTCAAAGATGCTCTGTCATAATCCTGCCATAACATTCATTTCCATAGCACATGTCTTGCATGTCCATAAATGTCAAGTCATAGCCGTTAGCGTCATAGATTTTCCATGCATGGCATATTTTTGGTGCATCAATTCTGGACCATTGATCTTGGCATCTTTTCTGAGACTTAATCTCAACCATCCATTTCGTAACATCCCTCTCATGAATTCCCATCCATTGATCTTGGAATATTTCTAGAAGGTTAATCTCAACCGTCCATTCGAATGGTTGTCTATAAAAGCAACCTTTCTTCTCCATTTTCAGCTTAACAGCTATTCTTCTCCAACTTTCTTGCTACCATTTGCAGGTCTTGCACAAGTATTTGAACAAATCTGAGGGAAAAGTTGCATAACAAGAAGGAGGAGAGCAAGAGAAGGAATCAACTACAATATGGGGAGTACTTTATTTTATTTCATTTCACTTTGAAATCTCCATTTGTTTGTATTCTCTTGTTTAGATGTGGTTTAATAGTTTAGAAGTGTTGGCTGTCACTTTACCTATTCTATTTGATTTTCTAAACCCATCTCACAGTTGAAAATTTAGTTTGTCAGCCTTGTCTATGATCATTTGTGTATTGGTATGTTTCATTTGAGATAAGTGGATGGATGCATATATATTTTATTACAGATTTGGGTTAATATGTTGATGGCCTAAAGTTCAATGTATGTGTTGCAAGTATGAATGAGCATGGTGGTGTTGTCATTGATGTCAACAAAATATAGGTTGTTGCAGAGAAAGGAATCAAGTAATTGCAGGTGGTGCTTGTATAGTTGAGATAATTTTGAGATGTTGTGAGTGCATGGAGATCTTTATGGTGTTGTAGGTGTGTTGATATGATGAGTTACCAAGTGCTTTTGAGAAAATTAATAAATAGTGAAGACAAAACTGTGTGCGTGTTTAGAATGTGCTCCAGTATGTGCTCTACATTTATTTTGTGTTGATCCTATACTTGTGTGGACCTAAAGTGTTGTTTATGGGATTACTTGGGTGATATATCCTGGATTATAGCTTTTGGTTTGATGAAGAGTGAAAGTTGAGTTCACCGGTTTATGAACTGGTTTGGCAGAGTTGTTTGTCTGTGAACTAGGAGAAATGTATCTGCTCCGTAGTCCTCTGCTAGTTTGTTTCAGGTCTTGCGGATCTAGAAAAAGGCTTGTTGTGATGCAAAAATACCGGTATGGGCCAAATTATGCTTGATCCATGAAGAATTGAAGCATAATGGAGCCACCAATACTCGAATCTCAACAAGATAAATCAAATGAAAGTGAAACTAAACATTTCATCAAAACCTAACATACTAAATCATGAAAGCTTTCAAAACATCTATTCTAATCCATTTGAAACTTATCTTGTTGTAGAATTGGTGTTGTGTTGATGTGGAATGATGACCCTTTCCCAATCTCATGATTAGTGAGCCTGTTTCAGTCAATTCTATGGAAGAGAATCAATGAAACCATAGTGATTGATGTGTGAAAACCTAGTTTATGCTAAAATGAGCATGATGCAAGCTAAGTTACCATGATTTTATGCTACAAATGATGAATATATACAAATGCTAAGTTATTCTAAGCTAATCTAAGCTAATCTAAGTTAATCCAAGCTAATCCAAGCTAAAATTATGCTAAAAGATGAAAAACCCTAATTCATATACAAACTAAGATGGATGCATGGAAGCCATTAATGGATGATCTAAGCTATTATGCAATGAAAATGAACTAAAATAAGCTAACAAGTGAGTAAACACATGAGTGTGGGTGCAAGTAAATTCAACAACATAAGTTTGCAATCAAAGATGGATCCATTTGTCTCCAAATAGTGATCTATTTAAAGGAGAGCAAATGAGGAATGGATGGTTGAGATCAAAAAGCTTAATCAACAGTTCAAGATGAAGGGGATGAGAGGCATGGATCATGGATTCTCATCCACAGATAAGAATGCATGATGAAAGTTAATCAAAGGCTCACACTTGCCTCAAACAAACACACTTTTGACCTACTCACACAGGTCAAAAGTAACTTGCTTAAGAGGTTGAAGGTTTAGCTTTTCCAAGAAGCCAAGTGAGTTGATTGGAGGAGAAAGAATATTCCTTTTGGGTGAAGAAAAAGGTATTTTACAAATTAAAACAAAGTTTTAATTGTGCAAAAAAGGAGGATAAAGAATATTCCATGGGAATATTCCCTTTGCTTAGAGGAAAATTCGTTTAATTGCTAATTAAACAAGGTTTAATTTATGCAATTAGGGAATTGGAAGAATTAAGAGATCTTATTAAATTAGATGATTTAATAAATAGGGGAGGGGTGAAATGATATTTAATTAAATAACTTAGGGTTATTTAATTAAATAAGATGACTTAGGAGATTAAATTAAATATTTTGATTTATTTAATTTAATGAGATGAAGTGTTAGTGTGAAAAGAGATGAATTAACCCAATTAAATTAATTAGGCCAAATAGATGAAATTGATGCAATTAATTAATTAGCTAGGCTAATTAAATCAATTAAGTGAAAAGAGGATGGATTAAAGAGGAAATAATGTTAGTAAATCTGTTTTGAATGTATGACATCGATTAGGACATTTTTCAGTGTCTACACTTGTAATGGTGTTATCTGTGTTCTATCAAAGGTGTTCGTGGTTTGGTGCTCCAAAAGACTAGTTTCAGAGTTACTATGTGTGTCTGTATAGTCCAGATGGACTGATGGAAAGTGTTCTGTGTATAAAGGTTGTTGTAGTAGTTGCAGATGAATCTGAAGGCATCTAAGATCCATTCTAATGTATGGTGAAGCATATTATGTGGTCTGCATGTTCTCTTCTTGTTACATAAGCGTGTACTTCAAAGTTCATTGGTGTTTTCATTAGGTTTGGCCGATCTGGTGTTTGCACATCATACGAAGGATAAGTATCAATTAAGGAAGTGTGTGATTGATCCAAGATGTTGTTTTGGGTCTTGGTTAAGTGTTCGTTTGGTCTGCTCTCATTCTCATCCACCATGAGAATGTTGAGTTTCCGGCCTAATTTTAATTTGTAAAATGAAGCGTGTGTAGCTGACCTTGGAGAAAGTTTCTAAGGTTGAAGATGGTATAAATACAAGGCAAGATGTTAATGATTGTACGCCACAAGTGTGAGAAGCAAGATAGTTGTGAGAAATTATGCGGAAGTGAGTTGAGGCAACAAGAACTTTAATGTGTTAGACTCTTGAAAGTAGTGTGCTGATGATGTTTGCAATTCTATGATCAAGGTTGCAGATGTGTGTAAGTTGTTGTGGTGGATCTTCTGTTGCACTGAGAGAGTGTTCTCTATGTAACATTCTTCTTTCTATCTTTCTATATCTGTAGGTAGTGAGCCTCCCATTTGGACATTGAGTCCTATTTGGACAGCGAGTCCTATCTTGGGCAGTGAGTCTCTTTGTAAATAGTTTTGCAATTGCTCTTATATTGTGAGTTAATCCTCATCGTGGTTTTTCCCTTATTGGGTTTTCCATGTAAATTTGGTGTTTCTTGTGCTGATATTTCTTTTTGTTATTTGCACTTCATGCTCATACTTAATAAAAAATTAAAGTGGATGTGGAGCTAATAATTTTTTGATATTTGTGTGATTGGTGACAATTGATTCACCCCCCTCTTAGTTATCTTATGCATTTAAACAATTGGTATTAGAGCTTTGGTTCCTTGGAGAAGAGCTTAACCGCTTGAGGTAGATCCAATGGCATGAAAATTGACAATCCCTATGTTTGATGGATCTGACTATAGTTTCTGGAAAGTGTAGATGAGAGGTTACCTGATCTCTCTTGGTTACAAGACTTGGAAAGCTATTGAGACAAAATATGTTGAGCTGGCAAGTGGTCCTTCTTCTGTAGATGATATTTCTGCCTATGAAGAAAATGAAAAAGCAAGGTATGCAATCTATAGTGCTTTATCTAAGACTGAGCTGACAAAAGTTATTTCATTAGGCACTGCTTATGAAGTTTGGAAAAAGTTGAAAGATATCTATGAAGGAAATGGTAGAGTCAAATTGTCAAAGAAGTTAACAACTAAGCACAAATATGAGAACCTGAAAATGGAAGAAGGTGAAGACATTGCAAATTACTTTCAAAGGGTTGAAATTGCAGTAAATGACGTCAAAAATCAAGGTGGTACTTTGACAGATGAAGATGTAATGGAGAGGATTCTGATGAACTTACCAGAGAGCTATAGTGACAATGTCTCAGCCATTGAGGAAGTTTATGATCCAAAGAAATTCACTAAAGAACAACTATTTGGCACCTTGACTGCATTTGAAATGAGGAAGTTTGGAAAAGAAAAGGAGAAAACAAAAATAGCCTTCAAAGCCATAAAGTCAAAAGATGATCCAGATGGTGATAGTTCAGAGGAGTTGGAAGCAAATTTTACAAGGAAGTTGAAGAAAGGTACTGACAAGTACAAAGGTATGTTACCTTTTAAATGTATCGGTTATGAAAATATTGGTCACTATGCTTCAAGATGTCCTAATAGAGCCATACATAAGAAGAGCAGAGACAATAAAGATAAAAAAGACAAAAAGTTCAAGAAATTGTATTATGTTAAAGAAGATGCTGGAATTTCTGATGATGAATCTAATATTGAGGGTGATAATGATGAATGCTTGTTCTAGCCTTAGAGAATAAATCAGTGTCTACTAACCATGGAAGATGTGCAAAGGAATGTGGTCTAGAAAACAAGAAGTAAGAGATGGAAGGTACTCTGGTTACTGCCTTTCATGCTAGACAAGACAAATATTATTGGGTAATTGACAGTGGCTGCTCAAATCATATGACCAGAGACAAAAGGAAGTTTACTAAACTTGAAAAGTATGATGGAGGATTAGTCATGTTTGGAGATGATTCTAGTGCAAAGATTGTTGGAAAAGGAACAATTTTTTTTTTATGGAAAGCATAATATTGATGATGTCTATTATGTTAAGGGCTTAAGGAATAATCTCTTTAGTGTTGGACAAATGTGTTGCAAAGGATTTAAGCTTGTGTTTTAGGATAATACTTGTGAGATCAGAAAAGGGTCCGAAACTATGGTAGTTGTAGGAAGAAAAACATATGAAAACATTTATCAACTTAAGGGTGTTGATGGTCAGTGTTTTGTGTCTCAAGTTAATGAAATTTGGCTATGGCACCAGAGGATGGGACATGTCAACTTTGACAACCTAATCAGGATTAGTTCAAGAGAACTTGTCAGGGATCTGCCTAAAATCACAAAGCCTACCAATGCTGTTTGTAGAAGTTGTCAGTTGGGAAAACAAAGAAGATGCAACTTTAAAGGAAAAGAAAAATAAACTACCAGAATGCTATAATTGGTTCATACAAACCTTTGTGGTCCCAAAAGAATAGGAAGTCTTAATGGTGACAGGTATTTTATGCTCCTAATTGATGATTATTCTAAAATGACATGGGTTACTTTTCTTAGGGAGAAATCTCAAGCTCTAGATAGATTCAAGGTGTTCAAGGCTATGGTAGAGAATGAAGTGAACCTAAAAATCAAATGTTTAAGGTCTAAAAGAGGTGGAGAATTCACCTCCAATGAGTTTAATATGTTTTGTGAAGAGCATGGTATAAGGAGGCATCTTTCTGCTCCTAGAACTCCTCAACAAAATGGAGTTACTGAGAGGAAGAACTAGACTGTTCAAGAAGTTGCAAGGACTATGATGAAAGAGGAAAATGTACCCAAAGTATACTAGAGAGAAGCAATTCGCACTGCTGTTTATATTCTTAATAGAGTTCAAATCAAAGGTACCAACACAAAGACCCCTTATGAACTATGGCATGGAAAAATTCCTACTATTAAGTATTTTAAGGTGTTTGGAAGCAAATGCTATATTAAAAGAGATGATGAGAACCTAGGAAAGTTTGATGCTAGATGTGATGAAGGTATTTTCCTTGGATATTCAACCAATAGCAAAGCTTATAGATGCTTCAATAAAAGATTGAGAAAGATTATTGAAAGTGCAAATTTAAAATTTGATGAAGATATGCACAAATCAGTTGAAATAGGTGAAGTTGGACCAGATGAACCTATCCGTGGACAAGTACAAGAAGAGAATAAGGAAGAAGAAGAAAAAATTGAAGAAGAAGAAGCTCCAAAACCTGCTCCTAAGACTCCAAAATATGTATAGAAAAATCATCCGAAAGAACAGATAATTGGAGACAAAAGAAAAGGTGTAAAGACAAGAAGCAAAGTGGTAGAAATTGAGGTAAATTTGTGTTTTACTTTCCTAGATAGAACCTAAAATAGTGTGTGAAGCATGCAAAGATGAAAATTGGGTTAGATCAATGAAAGAGGAGCTACATCAAATAGAGAAAAATCAGACATGGGAACTGGTTCTTAGACCGGTAAACAAGAATGTAATTGGTACAAAATGGGTATTTAGGAATAAGATGAATGAAAATGGTGAAGTAGTAAGAAATAAAGCAAGGCTTGTGTGCAAAGGTTATTCACAGGTTGAAGGAATAGACTTTGAGGAGACATTTGCTCCGATGGAAAGAATGGAGGCTATTCAGATGTTTTTGGCATTTTCTGCTCACAAAGATTTCAAGGTATACCAGATGGATGTTAAGTCTACATTCTTGAATGGAGAATTGGAAGAAGAGGTCTACATGGAACAACCAGAGGGATTTTAGTTATCAGATCAACTAGACATGGTCTATAAGTTGAAAAAGGAATTGTATGGACTTAAACAAGCTCCCAGAGCATGGTATGCAAGGTTGGATAGGTATTTGACTCAGCAAAGGTTCAAGAAAAGCTCTACAAACAGTAATATTTATTTCAAGATTGAAGGAAACAAAATGTTGATAGTGGTTGTGTATGTTGATGATATTATCTTTGGAGGAAACGGGGGTATGTGCAAGAGATTTGTAGAGGAGATGCAAAAAGAGTTTGAAATGTCTATGATTGGTGAGTTAAATTTCTTTCTTGGACTTCAAGTGAATCAAACTGATAAGGGAATATTCATTTCACAATCAAAGTATGTTAAAGAACTATTGAAGAAGTTTGGAATGGATGACTCCAAACTGGTTTGTACCCCTATGGTGACTGGATGCAAATTAAGTAAGGATGATGAATCTCCTAAAGTTGATCAGAGCATGTATAGATCTATGATTGGTGGACTGTTATATCTTACTGCTACTAGACCGGATATCATGCATGTAGTATGTTTGGTTGCCATCAAGAAAAACCCAAAGAAACACATGTTATAGCTGTGAAAAGGATATTCATATGTCTAAAAGGCACTCTGGATTATGGTTTGTGGTATCCTAAGAATACCGATTTTACTTTAAGTGTTTACACTGATGTAGATTGGGCTAGTTGTGTAGATGACCGAAAGATTACAAGTGGTGGTGCATTCCTTCTTGGATGCAAGTTGGTTTCATGGCTAAGCCAGAAATATGATTCAGTTTCTTTATCCATTGTAGAGGCTGATTACATAGCAACAACATCTTGCTGCACACAAGTATTGTGGATGAAGTAAACATTGAAGGATATAGGAGTGATGTGTGATGAGCCTATCCCTATCTTATGTGATAACACAAGTGCAATAAATATTTCAAAGATTCCTATAATGCATTCAAGGACAAAACATATATCTATCAGATATCATTTCTTCAGAGAGAAGGTATTGGAGAATGAATTCAAGTTGGAATATGTGCTTACAAAGGATTAGATTGCTGATATATTTACTAAGGCTCTTCCTAAGGATACTTTTGATTATCTTAGGGAGAAGTTTGGGGTTACTACCCCTCCTTCTTTGAACTAGGTGCACATGGAGGTGCATCAATCCAGTGGATCTACAAGTTCTTCATTTGTCTGGATTGATGATTGGGGTCTACTCCTCAGGGGGAGTAGGAAGTATCATTGTTGTAGTATGAGATGTGTGTTGTCATGGGTTCACTCCTAAGGGGGGTGATTAGAATTATGTAAAAACCTTTTGTTCTTTGCCATTGATTTCAAAGGGGGAGAGAGAGTCGTGTGTTGCCATCAATGACAAAGGGGGAGATTGTTGCAAGTATGAATGAGTATGGTGGCGTTGTCATTAATGTTGTCATTGATGTCAACACAATATAGGTTGTTGCAGAGAAAGGAATCAAGTGATTGCAGGTGGTGCATGTATAATTTAGATACTATTGAGATGTTGTGAGTACATGGAGCTATCTTTATGGTGTTGCAGGTGTGCTGATATGATGAGTTAGCAAGTGCTTTTGAGAAAATTAATAAATAGTGAAGACAAAATTGTGTGTGTTCATAATGTGCTCTGGTACGTGCTCTACATTTCTTCCATGTTGATCCTATGCTTGTGTAGATTTGAAGTGTTGTTTGCGGGCTTCCTTGGGTGATACATCTTGGATTATATCTTCTGGTTTGATGAAGAGTGAAAGTTGAGTTCACTAGTTTGGAAGAGTTGTTTGTCTATGGATTGGGAGAAATGTATTTGCTCTGTAGTCCTCCGCTAGTTTGTTTCAGGTCTTGTGGATTTGGAAGAAGGCTTGTAATGGTGTTATCTGTGTCTATCAAAGGTGTTCGTGGTTTGGTGCTCCAGAAGACTAGTTTCAGAGTTACTGTGTGTCTGTACAATCCAGATGGACTGATGGAAAGTGTTGTGTATAAAGGTTGTTGTAGTAGTTGTGGATGAATCTGAAGGCATCTAAGATGTGTTCTAGTGTATGGTGAAGCATGTTATGTGGTCCACATGTTATCTTCTTGTTGCGGAAGCAGGCACTTAAAAGTCATTGGTGTTTTCATTAGGTTTGGCCGACCTAGTGTTTACACATCATACGAAGGATAAGTATCAATTAAGGAACTGTGTGATTGATCCAAGATGTTGTTTTGGGTTGTGGTTAAGTGTTGGTTTGGTCTGCTCTCATTTTCATCCACCACGAGAATGTTGATTTTCTGACCTAATTTGAATTTGTAAAATGAAGCGTGTGTAGCCAACCTTAGAGAAAGTTTCTAAGGTTGAAGATGGTATAAATACAAGGCAAGATGTTAAGGATTGTACACCACAAGTGTGAGAAGCAAGATAAATGTGAGAAATTATGTGGAAGTGAGTTAAGGAAGCAAAAACTTTAATGTGTTAGACTCCTGAAAGTAGTGAGCTGATGGTGTCTGTAATTCTCTGATCAAGGTTGTGGATGTGTACAAGTTGTTGTGGTGGATCTTCTGTTGTATTGAGAGAGTGTTCTATGTGTAACATTCTTCCTATATTTTTGTATCTGTAGGAATTGAGCCTCCTATTTGTATAGTGAGCCCTATCTGGACAGTGAGTCTCGTCTTGGGTAGTGAGCCTCTTTGTAAATGGTTTTGCAAATTACTCTTATATTGTGAGTTAATCCTCACCATGGTTTTTCCCTTATTAGTTTTTCCACGTAAATTTGGTGTTTCTTGTGTTGATATTAATTTATGTTGTTTTCACTTCATGCTCATACTTAATAATAGGTTAAAGTGGATGTGGAGCTAATAATTGTTTGAGATTTGTGTGATTGGTGACAATTGATTGAGCCCCCCTCTCAGTTGTCTTGCGCATTTCAACAATATGATGGGTTATTTACCCTTGTTTTGAGGTATTGTTAGATTGGATGAGATAGAGACTTGTTGTGGTTACTATTACAAATTGGTATGAGTAAGGTAGCTACTCAAAGCTTATGTTATCATTCTAATTTAATGCTTGTGTTCATGTATAACTAATGTAGGATTTAGTGATAGTTGGTATGCTTCACTTTGGCACGTTCCTTTATCTTCCATAAGTGACATGTTGGAGGATGTGAGGGTCCTTGCTTGATGGTGGTTACCTTGGTTGTTATTGTATGTATCTAGTTTGATCATAGAAGTAGGTTGAAGAATCAAGTGATACATGTGTGGCTAAGGTATGTCTTTCCCTTGGTGTAGGAAATCCTTGGGCTTTGATTACTATACTTGAATATTATTTATAGTGTCAAGTAGGAGAATGTTAGGATAAGGTGATATTTACCTTACAATACTAAATCATTTTCATGTATCTCCACATCCATTGAAAGGTGTACTTGGAAACCCAAGGACATGTTGGACAAATATTTTATAATTATTTATTTATGACATGTTATATTACACTCGTATAAGATGGGCATAGTTAGCCATGACAATGATGACATAATGGTGCAATATTCTTTCTTTGCATCCACTTTGGTGGTAGGGCCACATGGAATTGCATTTTGGTACATATTATTTTTATTTTTCCATAGTGGGGTGCCAAGTAGTGCATGTCAGTGCATGCCAATCATTGGAGTCGTCGTGAGTAATGGAGCACTTAGAGTTGACTAATTTTGATTGGTTATGGATTGGACACCCATGTGAAGGCCATGTGATTATTTAATATTTTTTACTATATTTATAGATGGACCAATAAATGGGATGTATAGTTTTTGAGGTGATATTTTCCTCTTGTTTTGAGATACCATAGTGGTATTATCACACCAAATTTCCTATAAATTGGCACCTTTGGATAGTAGTATTGTATCATTATTTGTAGGAAAAAAAGTGATATTATATTAAAGACATAGAAGGAGTGATGGAAGTTAATGTATTTTAATATCATAAGTTTCAAGATAATACATTCTTGGCCTCTCTTCTTTATGGAGTTTTTTCTTGTAAGTGTTTCTCCACATAAATCTTGTGTTGTGAGATGATCTTCTTGTGTTGCATTTTTTTGTGTCATTCTTATTGTTTATTTCTTATGGTGAAGTAATCTTAATTTATTTTATATTTTATGTTCATATTAGCTATTTTATAAATCATGTTAAGTGGATTATTTAAGCATGAAAAAGAAGATGAATATCTTTATGAATTTTTTCGTATTAAGGCAACTTGATTTCAAATTTGTAGACAATCACATATTTTCATAGTGTGTGGTCTAAGATTTGTATTTTAACAAATATATTATTAGGTCAGAGATTGATATACTATTCCAATATTATTCTCCTACTTTCCCAATAATATTATCACCTAGATTCAAAATCTTTTGATGAATATATGCTAGCATTCTATTAAATTAGGAAATAAAAGTACACATATTAAAAATATGGGTAGATACAAGGTCACACCTTGAGAGTCACATAGAGCAAGGCCTGGAATATAAAAAATAAAAAACAAATCCACTAAGTGGCAAGAATCTAGTAGCAATAAGAGGAGGTGGAGGATCCTAGCTTACCCCATACATTAACAGGGTCTGGAGTGACGTCAAGGACATCCTAACCATCATCAATATATTTATCTTTATCTTTAGTATGAGTTGGAGAAACTACCAGATAAATCCAATGGAACCACTTCGAAGAATTAGTATTAGGTCACCTAGGAGAAACACTAATCGATGTCCCAACACCCCCAAAAGGGGCCACCCAAAGGTGGCACCCTAAGGGGGAGGGGAAGCAAAGCATCATTGACCAAGCCACAATGTACCTCAATGACCACTATCCTGCATAGAGAGGAGCTTGGGACCGAGGAGACTAGACACAAGGAGTGGAGTGGCTCCTCCCTTTGCAATGACCACAAATAGGAGAATGACCATGAGAAGAATTCAAAGACGGTGGAACTCTAGAAACAATACAAGTGGCATTTCCCCAATGCTCCAATAGCTTCTGGAGGTGAACCACTTCTAGGGAAACCTTGCAGGCTTACACCTATATTTGTACAAAAACATTAGAACAAATGATAGCTTTAGAATAAATTTAAACATTGTGATCAATAGTAATATGATCAAAGATAACATTATTTATGTCTTTCCATATGTTGAAGAGATTTTCCATCCTAAAAGAATGCCAAATCTAGGAATAATTGTGGGGAATATGAGACCAATCCCCCAAAAGATCCATATGCCAAGAGAAAGGTTTCACCCTAAAAGGTTGAAATAGGTCATGAATCCATGTCTAGAGTTGTTGAGCTATATGAAAGAACCAAAATAGGTGTTTGAAAGATTCTAGTTGACCACAAAAAGGACATCGAGGGTCTTTGACCCTCAAGTGATGGAGCCAAGACCCTATTGGTAAGCCTTGTAACAAAATACACCAAGAAAAGCGTGTGGGATTGGGCCCCACAATAGTCGACCAAATATCAAGGATTATGCATTGTCACATCAAGATAGGTGATTGCAAATTCCATCTTTGATTTAAAGTGAGCATCATAGGGAGATGAGGAGAAAGCTAGTGATATTGAAGACACAAATTATAGTTGCAGAGATTTGTAGTAGGATACCAACTCCAATATTCTACTAAGGCTTGGTAGAGTGAACACCAAATTTGTGTTTCATCTCATAAGGGATGGCTCCCATAACTGTATTAATCATCTCTTGGTCCTAAAGAGAGAGAGTGAACTTGATCTTGATTTCGTCCTAGGATATGAGGCTCATAGAAGTTATGGATAATAAATATTGAGGATATTGAACGCCTTTCTTGTGAAACCATAAGGCCTTGACCCCTGGAAACTAGGCCAAAGGGATACCTTGTATTTGTTGAAGAGGAGACCACCATAGATTATGTTGATTAAGGGATGGGCCATCCTGAAATCTAGACCCTACCCAACATATCCAAGGCTTAACAACTTCCCAAGAATGCCAAATTATTTTGACAACAAAATTTCCCTCAATGTGAAAAACATCATTCGTGAGGAGAAGGGTTTGAAACCTAATCCCCTTATAGGCAAGTCTATTGATTAAGTAGCCTGAGAAAATACAATGTCAAAGAAGAACCTTCTAGGCTTCATTTCTAGAAAGGTCACAAGTAATTCATTTTACACACAAATCTAGCTCTTGACATTGAATGGATAGCAACCCTAACCCTCCAAATTCTCGTAGGAGGCAACATAAGTCCCAATCAACTTGGTGAAATCCTTTATGATATTCAATATATGCCCATAAAAAATCTCGAAGGAGCTTCTCTAATTTAAGGTAGGAAGCTTTACAAGGAACCAAACATGAAGAATAGTAGACATGGGTGCTAGCAAGAATTTTAGAACAAACTTGAAACTTTCCTGCTTTAGAGAGGGGTTTGGTAATCCAATAAGCATGCTTTTTTCTTAATTTTGGAGAGAATATTGTTCTATAAATCTAATTAAAAGGATTGAAAATAAAAAGGAATGCTAAAAAAATTGAATATTTCCCATGATCAATCTAATTCCAAAAAAAATAATGAAGCCACTAAGGTGTAGGGAGAATGGATTACCAATAACATTGGGTTTTGTTCAAATGAATTATTGAGCCAAAGGCTTGACAAATTATCTCCAAATTCTAGAGAACCTCCTTCATATTTTTCTCCTATTCATTAAGAGTGAGAATGAGTTATTTGAAAAATGACCATTGACTAATTGGTTTGATGACTTGGGCAGGGTAATACCTTGGACAAGCCTGCAAGAAAATAAATGGGCCAGAAGATATATGAACCCTTCGATAGCCAAAAAATACAGTGAGGGTGCAAGAGGACACCTTTGTCTGATGGAGAAGAAAATCCTAAAAGCATGAGAGTAGTGACCCATTGATGGTGATGTAGGTAAAGGAATTTGCAAAGAGCATGTTAATAGCTTGAATGAATCATGACCCGAACCCCAAAGCTTGGAACATAGCCAAAATGAAAGGCCACTCAATACAGTCGTACACTTTGGAAAATCAATTTTTCAAAAAAATGGCCTTTTATTGAGAACATCAATCCCGCTCCATACCTTCCTAGATGACAATGATATTATCCAAAATGTATCTAGATTTAATGAAGCTTGTTTGTTTAGGGAAAACAATCTGAGGAAGAAGGTGAAATTTTTTCAGAGCTAAAGCTTTGGAAATGATTTTATAAGAAACATTGAGTAGTATTATTGGCCTCAAATTTCAAATCTCTTTAGGATCATTGTCTTTAAGTATGTATTTTATGTTTCCTTTATTTATGAGTTTACCTAAGGACTTAAAATGAAAAGCCTCAAGGTAAACTTTGTTAAGTTCATTTCGAACACAATCCCAAAGAGCCTTGTAGAATTCACAAGGAAACCTATCACAACTGGGGGCTTTATCATCTACCATGGAGTTAACAACTTCCTTGAGATCTTTTTGCAAGAGAATTTTCTCACAAAATTTTCTTTGCTCAATAAAGAGTTGACAAGGAGCAAACTAGAGGAATTCTTAGATGAAATTCTCTCTTTTAGGAGAATTAGCTTGAGCTGTGAACACTTGTTCATTGTGCTTGACAAAGGCTTAAAGAATATTTGGTAGCTCTGTGAGAACTAGATGGCCCTCTCTATTTTTTTTTTCTCTAGGAAGTATGATAGGCTCAAAGAGCTTGGAAAAAATCCTTTGAGGCATGGTCACCAACTTTAAGCCAGTGAAGCCTAGCTTTGATCTAGGTGCCTCTAATCGAATGATTATCTACAATTTTCTTTTGTTGTTGAAGCTTTTTCACCCTAATCTACAACTCTAGGGAGAAAGGTTTGGTTGTGAGCACCTCCATGGCATGACGAAGATCTGAGGTGGTGGCCTCATATGAATGCCTCTAAAAAATGGCTAGCTAGCAACTATAGATGCAAAGGAAGCGGGAAGTATGTTGAATGAATCTATTCCACCAAGAAATCCACCTAGAAGAACGAGTGGGTTGACATTCAAGATTCTATATCCTCATAATTTGAGCCAACATGGGTTGATGACCCAAAAATGAGGTATTCAAAAAAATTGGGACTTCGAAGGACATGCTAGGCTCGCTTGCCACTCAATGCTAAATTAATAGGAAAGTGGTCTAACAAGGTCACATTTGTTAAAGACAACTGATAACGCATCACAAGTGGAAAAGGATAAGAAATATTGCATCAATATCATGGTGCAATCAAGTCATTTGAAGATTCTATAAGAATCAACTTGGAAATTACTCCACATATGCCAAATAGGTTGGTTCTAGTGGCGGCCCAAGTTAGGGGCATAAAGACCCAATTTATTATGCATGTAAAAATATTCCTCTTTCATCAACTGTCCAATGAAAATGAAAAGTGTCATCCTTTTTGTGTGCCATATCAACCATATTGAAATAGTTGCACAAAACCAAGTGGCAGGGGGCATTGAATCCATGATCCATTGCCACAAAAAATATCTCTCCATGTAACGCTCCCACCAAGGAACCCCAAAGGACAACTCTAACCATGGCATAATAATGGAACATTGTTTTTTTAAAAGGGAAATAACAATAGAATGCATAACGTGACATAACATAAAATCCAAGCCTAGGTCCTCTAAGGTTCCTCAATTGCGCTACTCACATAACTATTAATCAAGATAAGTAGAATCATTTCATTAACCACTAAGATAACATGATTTATCCAACAAGCAAGGTTCATTTTAAAACACCACATTAAATGTTTTCTACATTACTTACTTCCATAACATGTCTTTGATAATCAACATTAAAGATCATTTCTAGCTAATTATCATATGCAAAATGTATTACATCACAACATTCATTACAAGAAGAATTCATCAATAACTGTTACATTGTTACAATATTTATAGCAATGCTTCCCTAGTACATGTGGAAAGAATTCATCATATTACAATAAGAGATACAACTAATAAACAATCAAATACAAGTACATGAAAGGTTGCCTTCTCGAATTGGAACATGATTTGGAGTCCACAACATAAGGAACAATCTCCACACACATGGACATGCAACAAGGATACCCAATGGAGGAAAAAGCACCAACCTCCTGACTATTTGGAACCCTGAGGTCCACTCCCCGTGCTAGGAGATAACACAAGGTCCCACAATAAACAAATAGTTAGGAAAGCAATAGGATAACACAATCAAGGGTATACATGGACTCCAACACAATACTACCATCATACCAACATCATTTACAACACTTAATTCACTTCCAAAGGAACTCACACAACAGAAAGAGGAAATACAATTGGGGGATGCTAGACTACAATAGGGAGGAGTGTCATCACATAGCTCGATATGGGTTATCCTGGTGGATCTTCCTAGGCTCCTGACCCCCATCCTAGGTTATCCTAGCAGCCTCTCCCAATCCCTGGCCCCCATATAAACTCATGCAGAATCAACGTACCTTTTATGAGGACAAGGCAGTTTATCTTTCCATTCTAGGCCTTCCCATCTCATCTCAAGCCTAAACGAGCACTTGAGCCATGAGTGAGGCATACATTATCTTGATTAATGTAAATTCTACCCATCCCCCCTAATTCATTATTAAGGTTATCACTAGATTAAGAAACCATCCAATGGGTTATCTTGGACACCACTTTGGGTTCTGGCCCCCATTGAGAGCCACTCCCCCTACTTGCAACTACTAAACCCTACACATCAAGCAAGACATTGTCCATCTTGCACATTTTTCATAACCACATGAATATCGGTCAGGACAACATGAAACCATGTTCCAACCCATTGCCACAATTAAACCATCATTAATAGGTAGTATAACACTTAGGGTATGCATTTCATTCAATACACATGCATACCTTTCAATAAAATATCATTACAAAATCTCATGAATCCATACATAGATAGGAGGGCAACACCCTTAGGATTTACATTTTACACAATACACATGACTCACAACTTAACCAACCACTTCTAGGGTTAAACAATCATAAGGACCAAACATACAAATATACCCCCTCCTAGGCCTCTGGAAACCAACCTTTAACAACTTGACACAAATAACACCCTCTTTTAACAATTACAAAAACACTTAATCCAATAGTCAAGATAGATGTCTAATACAATAATTAATCACAACATTATAACCATGAAAACATTCCCTTAAATAAGGCATTATTTTAACTCTCTTATCATTCATTTTAACTTAACCACATAATTCAATAGATAGATTAACTACCACAAATAACAATATTCTAGTTAATTAAATCACACAACAATTTTACTAATCAACTATTATATAATTATGAAAATAGTCAATATTCACCTACAAAGAGTAATCTAAATCATTTACCTTTAATATAAATCTTTTAAGTTAATTAAACTATTCCTAATATTTTACCCTCACATTATATTAACATTTCCCTAATAACTGAGCGATGGGAGCGCAACAAAAGTGGAAGGGCGCAGGCGGGAAGAGAAGCAGCTTTGGCTATTTGAAATTTTCAGACGATGAGGGTGAAGGGAGCACTGATGACGATGAAGATGCGGCATCCTTCCTTTTTGACGACATCTGGCCTCTTATCCTTGTGGATGCTAGTTTTCTGGGTAAGGTCGACCATGTTGTTTCTATCCTGTGTCGGCCAAAGATCTCTGCTGGACTTTTATTTGATGTGCTTTTTGGTGCGGTGCTGGGAAGGGACAGATTCTCTTTCAATATTTTTGGTTTGTCTGACCATAGCCTCTTTTTGTTTCTCAGGCTCTCTTTGAGAGATTTTGGATACCCATTGTGGGGTTTCTATGCTGCCGATGAATGTGTTTCTGAAGATGATGTCTTGATGGTGCTTGCTGGAAGTAGGGTCTCTTTGGGTTCTTGTGTTGCTCTGGTTCTTCTTGGGTTCAGAGCTTTTGGGGACCCTTTGTGGTTGACTTGGATATCTTTCTCAAAGGGGGTTATCGTTTGTTCTTGGCCCTAGGTTCTCTCTTGGAGGAGCTCTCTATTTTTGGGTTTGACTTGGAAGCTGGGTGTCTTTTCCCAACTGTTTCCTTGGTTGTTGGAGGAGGTATTAGGTTGTCTCAAGAGGGTCATGCTGAATGGTTTATTTGATTTTGAGACTTTGTTGGTTAGATGGACTGCCTTCCTTGTTGTTGCTTTGGGAAGAAGCTTGGTTGTTGAGGTTGTGGTTTCTCTCTTAAAGCTCCTGCTTGCTCAACCAAAGGATGGTGTGTCTCCCCAATCTTCTAGAGCTTTGGCTTCCTTCCATTTCCTGTGCACTATGTCTTCTTTTGAGGTGAGGATAACTCTTGATGTTTAGGAGTCATATCCTATTGAGCTGGAGGTGGGTGTGGTGAAAGTGGCTAGAAGTCCTCTTTTCTGGCTTCCTCTAGTGGTGTTCCTATTGAGGTGGAGGCTTTTCTGATCAAGGTGGAGCCCGAGGTTGCTGGAGATGTGTGCTTTCAGTTTTTTGGGTTTTCACAGTATCCTCTCCTATAGAGGGGAGCTCCTTCCTCTTGAGGTGGATTTGGAGTTGGTCTGTGGTGTTTTTGGGAGTTCCAAGGGGTGTGTCTCCTTTTGTGTGCTGGTGTTTTTTATTAGGGGGTTGGGTTTAATGGTGTTCTTTACCATTAAATTACCTTTTCCTTTGTTGAGCTTGATATTGCTAACTTTGAGCAGATGGTTGGCTGCTACTTTGTTGCTTTGTTGCCTGATTGTTTCAGGTGGTTATTACTGTCAAAACTTGGTTGATGCAGTTGTGATGCATTGTTGCCTGACTATTTCAGGTGGTTATTGCTATATTCCCATGAGTGGATGGTTTGTTGTTTCCTGGCAGATGCAAGTGGATTCTTTAGGGGTTTCTGGTCCCGGATAAAACTAGGTTGTTTTGGGGCTTCAAGCCCTTGCTTGAGTGTTTTTTGTAGCTTGTGCAGTCATGTTAATCTATTAGAGGCTTCTGTCGGGCTGCTGTTGGTATGTGAGTTATCTCTTTAAGTAGCTTGCTGTTAATGGGTCGATTTGTGCTTAGAATTATTTTCTTTAGTTTCAACTATCTTCTTCTGTAAAGGGTTCTGGGCCCCTTCAAAACCCGTATTTTACCCCTAATGAAAACATTTCCCTAATAACTATGTAATGCCCACTCTTGTCTTATCTAAAACAAGAAGCATTTAATAGAATAAATCAAAAATATAAATTACTTCACTTGATTCTTTTAAATAACATTTCTAATTAATGTGGATGTAATACAAATTACGAGTTAGACATTAGCAATACTTATATATATATATTTTCTTATCATGACCACAAAATATTAATTCACTTTAACTAAAATCACAATTCATTTACCTATAACAAATTAAATAATCAATTTACCAATAGCTATCCAATTAAAATATTTTATTAAATAACATCTTTATTCCTTCTAAAACCTTCTTTCTTACTATTAACCAATATATAATATAATCTATAATAGTTAATTACTCATTTTAATGATAATTATCCAGTTAAAATCTTTTATTAAATAACATTTTTATTTCTCAACTTTCTAAATTTCTTTAAGAAATAAAAATTAGTTTTCTAATTAAACAATTGAAAGAGATGTAGTTTTTCCTTCTTTTCTTGTTTTCTAATTTGAACAAGTTTACATCTCGATTTTGGACTAAATTAGAAGATTAATTATTACTAACAAAAAAAGACTAAATTAGAAGACTAATTATTACCACTTCAATTTCCTCAATCACTTTAGGAACCACCATAATATTTCCATTCTGTTCTTTCTCATTCATTCTCTTGAAAGTACTATGAGTGATGTAGTTGAAGCCATGAATTCAAACAAAAATTTCACCATCCTCCACCAAGGGCTTATGTCCAGACTATACCATTTTCACCTGGCCCTCTGCCCTCCTCGGCCCATCACTGTTGAAGAAGCTCCTCGACCCATCACTGTGGATGAGGCTCAGGTTTCTTCTGCTAGCATTATGGACACCCCTGGCCCTAGCAAGAAAAAATGCATCAAAAACCCAACTTTGAAAGCCTCTCCATAGGACACACCCCCATCTCAGGGGCCTGTGATGAAGAGTAAAGATAAAAAATGTATAGCCCCCACCCAAAAAACTAAAGCCAAAGCCTCCAAGAAGATAAAATTTTGACTCCAACAGACTGAATTTGACATTGAGATCACCGAGGAGACTAATACCTCTTGCAGGTCAAATAGATTAGTAATCAAGCAAGAAAAAGTGAAGAGTTTTAAGGAGGCCTTAGATTCTAATAATGGGAACAAGAGTGAGAGTAAGAGTCAGGAGGAGAAGGAGGTGGGGAGGAGGCCCTTTCGGTTTTTGCTAGTAGCTCCTCCCATGTCTCTAAAAGCCTGAAAAGGGGCCCTACTAGCATTAAAATCAAGGAGGTCAAGTCTCGGGCCTCAAACGTTGCTAAAGGTAAGGCTCCCATGGTGGAAGCCTGCAACAAACAGGATGTCATTTGGGAGGAGGTTGACAACCTGAAAAGAAAAGTTGAGAGCTTGGAGAAAAGGCTGTAGGAGGTTATGCGCTTTGCTTTGAAGATTATGCACGGGTCTGCCACTACGTTATGTTTGCTATAGAAGGATAAGTCTGTGGACAATGAGGAGGAAGAAGCCAATAACAAGGAACTTCTTAAGTTCCTCGCTGAAGATTGGGCTACCATAACTCTTGTTAAACCATGCAGTGGGAAAAAGGATTAGTTCTATGGGGGTGTAGGCTTTTTGACAGGGACTGGCTGAATCAGCCTTCGATTTTGTTTTTTTTCTGCTAAAGACATTGTTAATGTGTTTATCTTACTTTATGACTGGTATGACCCTTGGTGGTCTATGTCTAAGACTGTTTTATATCATGCTTTCATGATGGACATTACTAGTAGTTTAGTTCGTTTATGTGTTTTTTGGTTGTTTTTTATATTATTTGCTTTGGGTGATGGTCTGGTTTTTGGCCTACTATCACTGTGCTGCTAGTGTTACTTTGCTATGGATGGCCGATGGTGCCTTGTACTAAAGGGACAACACCCTTGTTTTGCTGCTTTTTATATCAAAAACAAAAAAAACTAATTTAAAACTGCTTTACTCCTCTTTATATTTAATTATCTTCCTGATTTTTCTGATTTTTCCAAAACGACGAGTTTTATGTTTGGTTTTATTGTTTTATTTAGATTTTTTTTTTAAATTGTAGTATTTCTAAATTATCCAATTTCATTAATTTTTGTTATTTTACATACTTAAATCCATCTTCTCATAAAGGAAGTACAAATTACCAACTACTAGGAAAACTTATCTAAATTTATTAAGTTTATAATACTTAATAAAATTAAAGTTAAAATGCTAAAGTGATGAATTTTAATATTCCTAAAATGACATCCCATATTCAATGCTCTCAAAGTTTATTATAATTAACTATTTTCCTGTAGTCATACTAGCTTAACAAACTTCTAAACCTGATTAATTCATTAACAGATCTATATGTATAAGTAGTTAATTTTCCATTTTATTTATCTTTTAAATTTTATTTGGGCCAAGGGACTAATTTTGGAAGCTCACGGTTTATAAGCAAATTCTTTTCCTCATTTTTTTTATTAGTAGGTGTAGAAAGATTCCAAAAGTTCATAGAGATATCTATACAATAAAATAATGTACTTTGCCCAAACCCCCAAATATCAATCTAAACATTATAATAAGGTGTTAAATTAATCTCAAATGCTAATCTTCCACTGGCTGGTTAAAGGGAGAAACAAAGGTATTTGCAGCCATGGAAGAGCAGCCTGACAACAACCCCGTGTTTCAACCATATCTCAAAAACTACGATATGAATTTTTGAGATTTTTGAATAGAGATTAAAAGACAATAAGATCTAGAAACCCTTTAAATTTCTCACCAACCCAGTTTGTAAAAACAAAGTTATGAACGACGCAATCAGGTCCTTTTATTGGTAGGAAACGAAAAAGATGAATTAAAAACCCAATATCCTATGCTCAAAGGGAATATAAAATGCACACACCAAAATCCAAGCACAAAATAAACATGGTGAAAGACACGACAAGAGACACACATAGGCAATTGAATGAGATCAACTATAGCCTTGATTCACAATTCACCATGCAGAAAAAAAAAAAAAAACATTTAATTTCATAAAGCAAAGGGAGAAATCCATCAAACTGATTGCATACACAGGCAAGCAAATGTAAATGAAAGGTTAAAATCCAACCTGGATCCAACACTTGGCAAGAGGGGAATCTGATGCCGAGCTCTAGCTTCCACTTGCCAAAATCCACTTTCTCCAAATCTTCAACTAAATTTCCCCAAAAACCCCCAAATTTCCCAGCAGATCAACAATATGTGAAATTTTGCAGACTATTTACTCCCTTCATCCAAACAGAATGGAAAATCTCCCAAAAGGAAAATATTTACAGTATACAAAGTGTTCAAAGATTCCATGCAAAGTCTCTTTTTTAGTAAATAACTAATTTTAATAATCGTTTGTGACTGTTGCATGAAAAACCTTTCTATTTATCATATTATTTTTATTATTTATTAATTATAACATTTCACTATAATTTTATTTTATTATTCACTAAGATTATTTATTTATATATATATTTATTTATTTATCAAAGTACTTTTTTACTTAATAATTTGTTTTAATGCATCAAATAACCAAAAAAATTTATCAAACAATTTTAAATTAAATAAACTAAATGCCAATCAGTTACCTAACCACTATCCAAGGTTGAAAAGCAAGACCTCAAGCAACACCGCCTGACCAAATTGACAAACTAACAAAACTAGCGAGGTGCCAAACCGGATACTCATCCTCTTCAAGGATGATGGCTAGGGTAGGGGACCAAGTTCTATCTCTGATTAACTAATCCATTGGGTTTCAAGGCATGCTTAGATCTGTCTATTCAGGTGGAGTCGATGCATAGTACCTACAATTTGCAACACACAAAACGATTGTGCATATACATATCCATATAGATAGACACACTGTGAAAGGAAATCATAACATTGCAAGGTACTCACAAGCGAGTGATGTGACACTATCCCTGTCACCCAAACACATCAGTAAGAACATCACCAAGTAATCACATCAACCCATATAACAATCAGTTACATAACAATCAGGATAAGAGCAATCACAAGATAATCACATAATAGTCATTATTAGATAATCACATAATGCTGATGATAGGGTTAGTCCTCATAATAAAATAAAACCATATACTAATCATAACATGTGCGTAAAATCTCATTAGCACATACCTTTAAATATCCCTATTGTTTTACCTTCATCTCCAAGTTCCAAAGCCAAACTACCTGCACATGCACAGTGAGAATGGAGGGGCACTACACTCCACAAAATCAATAGGAGCATAAAAATTAATGATGCTAAATGAATGGTTGTCAAAATTTATTAGGATCCATGCTAGTCAATGAGTCAAATCAAACCCATGATCCACCACACTATAATTCCACTGTGGCACTGAAAAAGTGGCAATGCCTCCATGTCCAACATCGTGATTGGTTGTGAACAGACTTCCATTTGGCCAAATAACCTGACATGTTGCAAAAAGCATGAAACTTAAAATCTTAACTTCTTGAATGCGTAAAACATCCAAACTAGAATATTACTAACGAGTATTCCACACATAATACTTCTTGGAGAGGGTAAGAAGACCTCACATATTCTAAGATATAAAATTAATGGGTGAGATTCTTGCATATCATCACAATCCGACTCATTTAGAGAGGAAAAACAATTCTACAAAAAATCTAATGGGGTAGAGCCCAATTGAATGATGAGCATATAATCTCTCTACTTTTCTAAATTTAAATCACCATTTTCCAAGTGCTCTGAGGGCTGCAAGAACATCACAAAGTCTTTGGCGATGAGGATGGATGTATTGGAAATTCTAGTTGTGAAGAGAGCATCGTTACTAGCTGAGGTGTTTGAGAATACTTTGGACGAATAGGAGGCTCAAATCAGGTGACTATAACTTCCTTTTCCTTCTAAGAAGGGTTTAAAATATCTAGATACACCTGAATAGAAACCCAAGAATCTCAAGCTTTATATTGGGTACCATCAAAAGTGGTGGATTTTCCTCTTCGATGAGTCATTATTGTCCATTTATCTTCAAATTTTGAGGTGGTAGCCTCAAAAGCATGAGGAGGCTCCATAAATCAGGGTGGATACTTAACCATAGGTTTTTTCAAAAGGAAATCTATAATCTTGTGCTCAGAGGATTGTCATTTAAAAAAAGTGAGGAAAATTGAGATATAACACTTGTTAAGAGTGATGAAGATTACCAATTTGAATATCTATTGACCCTTTCAATTCTTTAGATAAATCTACCTCACCAAAAACTCGTTTCTAAGGCTAGGCTTGATAAAAGAAGTTTCGATCAACACAAAAAACCTTCCCTAGAGAGGAGGCAATAACACGCAAAAAATTCCAACAAGTCAAGGGAAGATTGAGAAATTCAAGCCCAACAGGCACATGAAATTCCTTATCATCCAAGATGAAGAAGTCTCAAGTTTACAGTCGAAAGACTAACAAAGATGACCAAACATACCTTGGGCCATGCTAAAGAATAGCTTGAGCATGATTGAACTCAGGAAAATAGAAAAGAAAAAACCCCTTAGTGAGGTTGTGAACAACATCTGAGTAGACCCCATGTGGGGCCCAGGACTTAGCAACCCATTATCTTAGCATGATTTTAGGTGGAGTTCTCCCCATAAAATAACCAATAAGAGTAATTTTCTCTAACCATCAATGACATGCACTATCAAATTCAGGGATGGGTAGAACAACATCCACTAAAGTTTTAATAGACATACCTCATGGAATACTTTTAGTATAAATTTCCCCGGACGCTTGTTCAGAGGAGCCATGATTTAGAGTTGCCAAACTATCAACACCAGCATGAACTGCTGGGTTGAAACCAATGAAGTCCATATAAATAGAGGCTTAAAATCTGTGCAATAAATTTGGTATGACAGTAGAAAAAACACAAGGGAAATCTAAGTTACACAAACAAAGGAAAAAACCCTAGTAAAGTACATACCAAGCAATCCAGTTGGGTCTAAATTTATTTATTTATTTTTGTTATTCTAATTCAAGGAGATAATGTATTTTTAGGAGTGTAAAGGCTTAAATAGTTGGGAACAATTTCTTTAATTTTTTAAGAATTATTCATGGCTTTAGTACACATGAGAAAAATTATAAACTTATAGGGATACAATCACCACCAATTCAAATTATTAGCTCCCATGGGATGGAAAAATTACTTAAGAAAGGTTCTTATAGCATAGGGGTTGATCCAAGAGTATCTAGAAGAACTCAAAAATTCATAGTATCAGAATCCAGTGGAACCATAACCATGTCGAAGTGCTTGGAAAACTGGACCCAACACAACTTGAACGGGCAAAAAAGGAGCTCGTACGCCAAAGTTATGGTTAGTCAAAGTTGGGGTCAAACTGAGTACATAGGCCAATTAGAAAGGAAAAAAATTTGATTGTTCAAAAAATGATCAAAGGTGGCATCAGATCGAAGAGCTCATCGCCATGGTTCCAACACCGCTCATTTTGTTGAAAATGGAGCTCGTACGACGAAGATATGGCTAGTCAAAGTTGAAGGTTGACTGGATGTTGACGTGGCAAGTGTAAGTGATGTGGCAAAAATGTGGATCCCCCTCACTAAATTCATGTACCACCACTACACCATGCTTTATTTTTGAGAAATAAAGTGGTGGAGGTTTATTTTATTTCACAAAATCCATTTTATGGGATTCCAAGCAGATTTTGTGGGATCCCAAGCGGATTTTGTGGGATTTAAAGGCAACAGATTAAAACCAAATCTCCCAAAAACTAAAAAAGTTGAACCCTTTAAAACAATAATGAATAAGCTCGAATCTCCTAAGTTTAAAGAATTTAACCCCCAAATAAAAGTAGAAAATCCAAAATTAAAATACTAACCCCTATAAATAAGGGCCTAATCCTTTAGAATATTAAAGCCCGTTTACATAATATAATTAAAGGGCTTAGATAATATTTTAAATGATTTATTAAGAGATATTTAAGGGACTTTTAAATCCTTCAAAGAGAAATGAAATTATTTGTAATGGCTTAGAGACATAAGAGCCATTGTTTGAACAAAAAATTGCTAAATATTTGAAAGGGATTATTTAAAAGAATTATCTTGTAAAGCCCAAAATTAAACGGGAAAATATGTAATGGGCAATTTTGTAAATCTTATGGTTTTTAACCATAATGGAAAAAAATCTATGTATAAAAAGGGGGTGTTTTTGGATTTTGGGGGACAAGCAATTTTCTTTTGGGAAAGGCAATTTTCATGGTGGAGAAATTAGGCATATTGGGAAGGAATTTTGAAGGTGTTGGTAGGAGATTGTGAGACTTTGTAATGTATATTTTGAAGCTTGGATGATGTAAAAAAGCATGTTAAATCTTGGCGTCATTAATAAAGCGGTCCAACATTGAGAAGCGGACCTGGAGACATAGCTCATATTGAGCAAACTCTGTTATCAAGCTCGTGATCTCTCTCCTTCTTTTCTGTCTTATAATTCACTTTCATTCCTTTCAGTATTTGATTCCTTTTGAGTTCTAATTATGAAATTTACGTAATTAGTGAAAGTCATTAAGTTGTGGAAAGGATTAAGTGAACTCAATTTCTGTAATTTCAAAGGTTAAATACATAACCACACAATTCTGTTTGTGATTAGGGATAAATCTATAATTAGGAGTAAAGTTGCAAATTATTTGTAACCCTTTAATTATAGATCAGGGGAAAAACTTTATTTTATAGAAGCACATGATATAAAAAATCAAAATTAACCAAAGATTCAAGAGATCATTCAACCCCATCAACATGTATTTTAAGAACCCAAGTGAATACCCCCAATCAAATACCATAATTGTGAAATTTAATTAATACCAGGAAAAATTCTTCATTCCAACAAAATTTCTTATTTATCCATAATGATTATGCTTAACAAGAAGGATGAGCCATGGAGAATGTTCCCACATTATAAGGACCTCAACAATATCATTCAAATAGACAAGTTTTATATTCCTATTATTAATGAATTGGTAAATGAATTGAATAATATAGTTTTCTTTACTAAGTTATATTTACATTTAGATTATCATCTTCAAATAAAGGATAAGGATATAAATAAGATTGCATTTAAAACACATAAGGGCCATTACAAATTTTTAGTTGTGTCATTTGGTGTCACTAATACCCAATTAACTTTTCAAAGTTACATGAGTTCAATGTTCTACCCATTTCTTCAAAAATTGGTGTTGGTATTCTTTGATGACACATTCATCTATGGTAAAACATGGAATTATGACTGGAATTCATAAAAAATATTCTCAATTTGCTAGAATTTAGGGCAACACTTTTCTAAATGGTATGGGAATGTTATCGTACTAATATCCTATATTCCTAAGTATAATAAGGATAAACACTTGTGTCATGATTAACCTTAATAGTATTATTTATCAGTTTTAGTTATTCATTAAGATAACTTAGTTAGGATGAAGGGATGTGTCCCTACATAGTGATGTGTATAATTATTGGAGGTCACCCCCTCAAAGTAATGTTTTTGATAAAGGGTAAAACGGGTTTTACAGGGACCCGAAACCACAAAGTTTACAAAAATAAGGAAAGGAAACAAAAGTCCAACAGAAAACACCAGCTGCCAGAAAGGAAAAGGACAGAGCAAACAACAGCCAACCATAACAGACCATAAAGGTCAAGCAAAAAAGGCCAGAAAAGTAGACAACAAAAGACCGGCCGCGACTAACCCAGAGTCTTGAGGACAGACTCCATCTCCGCCTCCAAATTCTGCATGTCATGGACTCCCTTTTTAAAAATTTGAATCATCTTCAGAGTGGGGGGAGCCTTTCTCTTCAGATTGGCTCTAGTTCTCTTTAATATGCCAACATCCATTCCCTGACTATCATCATTGGTCTCCTCCAGGTCCACCACCGGAGACCCCTGTTGGGCTCTGTCAAGCTTCTCAGTCATCGCATTTATTATAATGGCGTTGTGTTTGGCCAACCGATTGTTTTGCTCAACAACAATTTTGATGGTTTTCCTCATATTCTCAACCTCAATTTCAATCTTTTTGTTATTGTCAACGAGGTGCTGAGTTACTTTGCTGAGACCTTGATCACCATGATCCACATCTATCTTTTCAACCGCAACAATCTTGGCACCCAACTCTTCCAGTTTGCTTTGAAGGGCCTAATTTTTTTTATCTTTAACTCATTAATTTCATTGAAGGTCCATTCCGAAAATTTGAAATGGGAATCAACATTAGTTTTGGCTAAATTCAGGACGTCCAAAACAGTATCCCTCCCAGTGTTTAAACATGTTTTTTCAGGGTCAGGAGTAACAGGGGACCTATCTCTAGCAATTCTTTCCAACAACAGGTCGGCACTAGACCCAATTTTATTGGCACCAGACGTCTCAAATTCAGGGGAATCTTCAGAATAGGAAACAAGATTTTTAGCTCGGGGGTTCTTATCAACAATTTTGGTCTTGAAGGAGGGGCTTCCCAGCTCAAACTCAACACGAGCCTTATCAGAAGAAGGGATAGGGTTTTTTTTGCCAGAAAGGATAGCATGCAGGCTACGTACAGTTCTGGCCAGACTTAAATTGGGAAAATACTCCGAACAACTGGGCTCAGTGTCATCTTCCTCAGAATCAGGAAGGGTTTCCAGATTAGCGAGGGCGGGAAAATTTTGATAATGCTCTACAATCAACCTAATCAGCCCAGTATGCAAGATAGGGAATCTTCTAGGGTTTTTCTTATGATCATCCAAGCTTTTCCTAAGAGAACAAAAAAGATAGTAGGGGATTGAAACCCTTACCTTGTAGCGGAAGTGATTCAGCAGAGCAAAGTGATAGCCATAGACCCTAGTGAAGCACCCGTCCACTGTAATGTACTCCATGATGACCCGTAGGACCTTTCTCCAAAGGGATTTTATGGTGTCAACCCTCAAAGTAATGTTCTATGTTATTGTTCTTTGTATTTATTTTCAAGAAATATCATAATAAATACTTTATCACATTATTTCTAGAATAAAATTTAGGTCAAAAGGAAAAAGGAAATATTTTCCCTTAAATGCCTACCTACACTCTCATATTATATTTGGCTCCATCAAAATGAAGGGTCTAAAGGTTCTTAAGAAAAAGGGGAGGCAAAATCATGGGAGGAACTTGCCCATGAGGATAAATTTACTCCTACTTCCTAGGATAAGAAATATTAAGTATACAAATATCTTTAGCCTCATCAACACATATGGTTGATATTGTCGAGGGATCATAGGTACCTACATATCAAATGAGAATCAAAAGGAAATAGGCTAGGCTAATATTGTTATAACAATTTAGTAATATCTATTGTCAACTTTATTTAAACTATAATGACAATGTAATGAATCTCTTCTCTCTAGGGTTGGGATACCACTTGATTGTCACTTTTTGGTTTAGGAATCCCTTGTTTCTTGTTAGGCACAGAGCCTTGCTCTTCATGCTCATTCCAACCAATTTTTTCTCTTTTGCACATATTTTTGGTGCACTCGCACTCTACATACAATCAACATCACTCCATCAATTTCATCTAGTTATTCATCTTCAACTATTTTCATTTAAGTTTTGTAAGTGATGAGATTAGTTATTCTTGCATGATCTTGTTGAGTATTGGTAGCTAAGTGCTTTCCCAAGTTAGGAATTTTAATTTTAAGTGCACAAATTTTGAATTTTTGAAGGTTTGTTGTTCATGGAATGAAAGCACAAAATAAATCACTTTTATAATGCAACCATTTCCCAAAACAATATAATTGATTTAATTTTAATAAATTGTACAAAAATATTATTTATAAATTAAATTATACATAATAAATAAATAAAATTAATTTTAATACTTCTTAAATTCCAACTATAGAAATTAAAATATTTCTTTATTCCTATTTCAAAATAACTTATACAAGAGGAAAAAATACATATCTATTATGTTCTAGATATAGTTTTTTTTCCTCACTTCAAAAAGGAATTGATGGTTTAGCCTTTTCTAGCCTATGAATACTCTAGGAGGAACCAATTCATATTCAAAACTAACACACATGTTTCCCAAGAAACAACACTCGCCAAAAAAATCCTAGGTGTATACCATGTACCTCGAGTTGGACACACCCCATGTGCCTCTTCTCCAATATTCACAACCTACAAACCCAATAATCCTTTCCTCAATGATCTCTTGAAAACATTATATATCCATTTACATTTATTTCACAAGTTTAAATAATAACCCAAAGAGTGGTTCCAACTATCACACCCTTTCATAAATAATATTACATTTAAATTTTTAAAATTATAATTTTTTGTAAAACTCACTCCAATATGAGTGTATATATTAATAAGGTTTTTTTAACCCGTTTTACTTGAAAAATAGCTCCCTTTATTTTTTATATTTATTCTTATTTTTTTAAAATCTCTTTTATATATTTTACTTCCTAAAGCCTTTTACAACTTTATTTATTTACATCCTTTATGGGGGAGATTCCCATAACAATTCCTATAATTTAGTTGTTTCTCTTAGTAGCTCTAGGAGCCTCTACATCAAAACATATGAAACCACTTTAGTTAAAAACAAATGTGGATATTGAGTTTTAATAAAATTAGTTTTTTCCCAAGTAGGACTATCAATACAACTATAAATCCATTTAATTTTAACTTCATTTATAACTATTTCTTGAAGTTCTAAATCTTGTTTCAATTATTATTGGTTGGTTTTAAATTCACAAGTAGGTTTAATAGAAATATTTTTCAAATCAATAACATGATTTGGAATATACAAGAACTATACATTTCTTAAATAAACTTATATGAAATACATTATGAATTTATAATTGAGATTGTAAAGCAAGTCTATAAGCAACATTGCCTATTTTTTCTAAATTTTTAAAAGACCCATAAAATAAAGGAGCTCTTTTAGAATATTTACCAAGTTTTAATGGGTTCCTTTTCAGTTTAACTCTAAGAAAGCCTTGATCACCAACATCAAATTGTTAGAAAAGCGTCAAACTATTAGACTAGATATTTTTGTCTCAACTCAAATTTTATATCTATCTTGAGCAACCTTCATATTTTTTTTGATTTCTTAATAATTTCTTCCATCTCTAACAAATTTTCATCCATATGCCAAATTTTATGGACAAGATGTGACCATGAGGTAGGTATGTTACAATTTCAACCATACATAGCTTCAAAAGGTGTCATTTTGATAGTTGAAAGATATCCTTGGTAATATGCAAATTCAACTAAGTGTAATAGTTTTCTCATGACCTTGGTTTATCTGTGGTATACGTTCATAACATATCTTCTAAGATAATTTTAACCCTTTCTATTTTTCCATCTGTTTTAGGATGGTATGTAGTACTAAGACTCAAACTAGTACCAAGTTAAGATAAAAGAGACTTCCAAAAAGAAGAGCTAAAGCTAAGACATTGATCTAAAATAATATTTTTAAGAAGACCATGTAATCTAATAATTTTTTTAATGAAAATATGGGTGATATCGTTAGTAAAACATTTTATTGTTATGGGTAGAAAATTTTCCATTTTGGTTAACCTATCTAATACTAGAATAGAATAATGACCTTTACGTGTTTAGGGTAAACTAGTGATAAATTTCATACTAATTGACTCTCATTTCTAATCAGGGATATATAAATATTGTAAGAGACTAGATGGTTTATGTTGTTCCATTTTCACTTTTTAGCAGATAAAACATTATTATAGGTACAAATCTCAAATAAAATAGGTACAAATCTCAAACTTTATTTGAGGCCAAAAGTAGTTTCTCTTAATCAAGAGATAAGTTTTATGGAATCTAGGATGTTTGGATATTGTTATGTCATGAGAATATTTCAAGATTTTTTGTTTAATGTCAAGTAAATTAGGAATACATAATCTACCTTTGTAATAAATAAGATCATTACTACCCATCAAATAAGATTCAAGATGCTCATTTAAATGTACCTTTGAAGATTTATTTTGCAAGCCTTTGTAAATTAGTTGAAAATAATCATCAAGAGGTAAGTTAGATTTTATATCAATTTCAAGATGACTTCTCTCAGGAGTTGTGGAATTAACAATTTAACACATAAGTGTTTTCCCTAAATGCATCAAGTACGACATTTTATTTCCTTTTGTCATAATGGATAGAAAAATCATATTATGTTAAAAGTTTCATCCACTTTCTCTGTCTCATGTTAATTTGAGGTTGAGTTAAAACATGTTGCAAACTACAATGGTTAGTTTTTCCTAATAAATAATGTTTCCAAACTTTTAAAGCATGGAAAATGCCTAGTAATTATAGATCATGAATAGGATAATTATTTTTAGTGAATAATAATTTTCTTGATTCATAACATACTACTTGGTTAACTTGCACTAGAACGCCACATATACATGTACCATAGGCATTTGTAACCACAAAAAAGGGTTAACTAAACTTTAGGATACAAAGTGTTACATCCCATTTTCATTACTATTTTAGACTATAATATAGTTGATTTGTATTTTGTTTATGATTTTAAAATTTAGATTATGATAGTTAAAATATGTTGTTTAACAACTCAATATTAATTGCTAATATGATAGTGTTATGATATTGCTATCATGGTTCAACCGTGTAGTGTTACAAGTCAAACTCATTGACCCATGTTTCATGAGTAGTGGTTCACAAGAACCCATCTCTCATGATAGTGAATGGCCCACTCAACACTCATTGCATCTAGGTGATGCTCATAGAGGTGAAGCATTGGGCCTTCCCGGGAGGTCACCCATCCCGGTACTACTCCATCTCAAGTGCGCTTAACCACAAAGTTTTCTCCAAAGTTAAACCCACTTAGCTTGCAACCCCATTTGCAAAACCTTCAACAAGTGTTGGGCCTTATGAACCATTCATTATAGAGCCCCTTTAGCTCATCAATGATAAGTAGGAGGTTTTTTCCACGTGTCAAATTATGATAGTGGTCGATTAATTTGAAATTGCAATAATTTACGTTGAAAGTAAAAGATATTTATTTATAAAAAGTTAAAATAATTATATACATATATGTATATGCTAATGGACTAACTACTGCACTATTTTTATGAGGTGGATGCAAAATATGACCTTCTTCCCCTCTAGATTAGAGAAGGAGGGTATCACCGAAGAGAGGATGGTAGATTTAGGAGAAAAAGCTTTGGACACTAGGGAATCGAAAATGTTCACACACTTATTGGTGCAGGAGCACCTAGATCTTGTAAATGCCTTCAAAAGGCTAATTGGTCTAATTTGTGTGATTGAGTTCAAAATGAAGTGCCAAGGCCTTGTAATGGCTAAGTTGAATGTAATCAAGTCATAAAATAAAGTCACTAGGAGGTGAAAATGTAAAAAAAAATGCAAATAATACAAGTTGTCAAAAGTAATCATGATGTAATTATGTAGCAATCAAGGAAGATTAAGAGTTAAAAGGGTAGTTGCACCGATGAGAAGTTAGAAAAAGCAGTTGCTAAGAAAGAAAAAACTATAAAAGCATGTATATGGCAAGGAAAAGTAGATCTTGTATTCCAATTTTACAAAATCAATAAAATACCCCTATTCAGTTACTTTGGAAAAAAAAATTCTTTTCTTGTTTCGGTTACACAAGTTGGTTCAGGAATTTCAAGCCTTGGTTCTTGTCAAGGAAGGAGCTTTCCTCCATTCTAGTAGGAAGTAGGAGTTGTAATTTAGAAATAGAGAAATTTGAACTAAGTTTCTGAGTCTCGATCTGTAATTTCTCAGAGTTGTTTTGAGAGTCATTTGAGAGATTGAGACCCATCCCACCGATGGAAACTTAGTAGAATGGTGGGATGGGATAAGTAGGATGTTTTATTTTGTAAATTTTGTTGTGTAGATGTGTGTGTGTGTGTGCAGGGGTAAGCATGATGTGAAAGATTTACTATGTTAAAGGAGAAAATTCTAAGTTTTTCAGTTAGAATGAATAGTTTCCAGCATGACAGTGGAGAAATATCAAGTGCATGTGCTTGGACTTGGTTCCAAAGGTCTTGGCAGACATAAAAAATCATGTTCTAGGTGGTGGCCGGAGAAATAGAGGTTTGCAAATGTTTTGTTCAAGAAACCCTCACTGGTTTTGTGCATTTCACCCTAGAATCAAGGATTTGGTGGAACAATGGATATTTAAGCTTTTCAATTCTAAAAGATGTTGAAATCTTGAGTTTTATAGCATTTCTAGTGACTGTTTGAGGTTGTCTAACAATTTGGAGTTGGATAAAAGGTGGATGCTTTGTAAAATAGCCCTATTCTAGTAGCCTTTCTTGAGTGTACAGTCTGAAATCTGCTAGTTTCTCCATTATAAATCATTATGAATTTTTTATATGATGACATGGACATTAGGAGGTCTCTAAATGTACCTTTGGATCTTGGGTTTTGAATCTAGTGTGAGTGGTTCACCCGATCTAGGGTATGGATGTCTATTGCTAATTAATGTTTAGATTTCATGGACAGTGGAAATCTGTGTGTACAGGGAAGTGAGTGACCTTAAATACTTGAACCTTGTCATTTGGATGCGGTTACAGTAGAATTTATGCTTGAATGAGGTTGTAAAGGCAGTGCATATTGTTTTGGGAATGATGATTCTATCATGTGTCTTGGTATCTTTACAGAGCAGGTAGATCTTATATTTATACACTGATGTATTGAATTGATTTCTATCAAAACATGATGAATCTTGTGTCTTGAAGGACTGATTAACTAGTTGATAGCAAGAAGGATTGTTTTTTGTTTGTTTTCCTTGTAAGGAAAATGAATTGGTGCTATTAGAGAAGTTTAGACTATTTTCCAATGATTGAAGGTTTGGTAATTGGTTGTGTAGAGCATAATGTGTTGCCTTGGTGAATGTATTTGTTGATGGTTGCCTTATGAAAAAGCTGAGAGAATGTGTAGATGTTGATATGGCGGTTGAGAATGATGTGGATCTAGTTGATTGAGTCAAAGTTTTCTAATATGGTTTTTGCTTTGAGTGAGTCAATTGGAATACTGATAATGACATATGGTTTGTTGAAGTTGGAATGCTAACTTGATGCCTTGAAGTTGTGTAGATTGGAAGACTGAAAGTGTTTTGATGAAGCTAAGTGAAAAGTTGATGATTACATATTTGATCTTTTCCTGATTCTGATTGGGTTTGATTTACCCTCATGAAATGATGTTGTTGATGTTGTTGTTGGATGCTCTGCATCACTTATACACTGAAAGTTGTTTCCTATGTTTGTAATATTGCTTCATGTCTAAATCTATGTGAAATTAGTTGTTTATACCATCAATTTTCATTCCTAAATCTACGTGATAAAGTGTTTGCATAGGAAAATCTAATTGTTCCAAGCGACTTTTATTTAAGTAGTCTACCTCCTTTAGATAATTATTGTTGGTATTCAAATTTATACTTTATCTCTAATAATAACATTTTTGTAGTAAGGTTAAATAATTTAATATTTATGAGTAGAGAAATGTAATTGTTTTGGTTTCATGTTTTCATTTAAAGAGAATTACATATGTTCCCCTGAGCAGGGCTTAAATTTGACGGTCGACCCTGCCTGTCAAGTAATTTTTTTGTGATGGTCATTTATTTGAAGTTGCCTTTCAAATATTAAAGGTTATCTATTTTAAGAAAAATATATGTAGATTGAAAAACATATATAGAAATAATTACATAGAAATTTTGTCAGTTTAACTAAAATTTTGCCTTTCAAATGATACAGTCTTCCTAAAATTTTAATTGTATTTTACAGCTTAAATGACTAAATACGGCCATACGACCATCAAATTTAAGCCTTTCCCCTGAGCACATGTTTAAAACAACCATGGATCCCAATATATTAATGTGTACAAGCCTTCAACCAACCCGATCGCCCGCACTACTTGTGCAGGGGAAATAAATCCAAAAAATCTGTAAATGCCTCCATGTTTTTAATGTCCAATCCTTCCCGATACAGCCGTAGTGCTTTGGCAGTTACCGTCTTCTTGTTCTTGGTTGTGGATACATCCAACAAATTTGCAATAAGACCATAATCTGGCGTGACATGTATCTTGGTGATTGTAGCCATTACTTGCTGCTTGAGCTCAAGAGTAAAGAGATGACCCACGCTGTTTTGATCCTGGGACCTCCATCTTAGAGGCTTGAACCAGGTATGTTAGGAAGAGACCACAAACCAAGCTATCATAAATGTGTCTAGTGTTCCACTGCTCCGCTTCGATCACTTTCTAGATTGCATGAATCAAATCTTCCTCTTGAATATTAAAGAGTTTGGTGATATGCTCACTCGCATTTTGTGTCTTTCATTTGCAAGCAACCTCAGTGTTTCCATGCGTGGCCATTGTGGATCATGTTGGCAAAGTCCACCAACGAGCGAAAATTTATGCTTTTTCTTCAATCTAATAAAACACAAAAAATCCCAATACAAGATATGCATGCGTTGTTATTCTTGCCATTTGATATGTGTGTCTTGAAAAGTAGGATCCATCTCAATATTTCTAGCTTTCTGCAAGGATCGAAGTCATTCTACGTGTCCCTCAAAAGTATAGGACCCTTCTCAACGAAGTCAGTCTACATGATCTGCCATGATCTAATTGGTTTGTGAAAGGTGGGAGAGGCTTGTCTTATCGTCCAAAAGAATTTCCTCAAGCCCAGTCCAATTGGAGGCGTAATTTGTGATGTTATGTCTTTTGTTTTGGTCTATGCCCCGGTTTGCAAGGAAGTTCGCCGCCTAATTCGATTCCTTGTAGATGTGGGAAATGGTGTAGTCCATAAATATGACAATATCCCTCTTATCTTCATGATCTTTAGTTTTAGAGTCCAGTTGGCTATATTGCTTCTCTTAATTGCATTGATACATGTTGGTGAGTCCCCTTCAATATCCACTAACTCTATGCCTTGTTTTCTGCATAGTCGAAGTCCCTTTAGCAAGGCCTCGAACTCTGCTTCATTGTTGTTTTCTATGGGTAGATTTGTGGATTTTTCTAGACAGATTTCCATGTTCATCTCAAATAATTAAACCCACACCTGATCTTCCTGGGTTGCCTATGGCAGCTCCATCGAAATTGAGTTTTAGTCTCTCACTTGGCGTAGCCTTCTTTGAGCTTGCTTCCTTTCTTCTTTGGAGTTTGTAGAGTATTTGAACTAGGGAATTGGAGGCTATCCTATTTCTTCATCAACATATCTTCCCAAAATGTAAAGCTTGGTTTCCTTTGATCTTTTGGCTTGTGTGTTCTTCTATTTGTACACATTTTGATTGATAAGGGTTTTTACCTTCTCAAATTGATTTTGAGAATTATTGAAAATTTTGTGGTTTCTTTTTTTTTAAATGTTCCAAGTTAGAATGATAGGGCATATTAATCAAATATCACTCTAAAATATGGATCTATTTAAACACATTCAATTGAGAAAAACCTCAAATAAGTTTGTTTCTCGTGCTCTGAGCTAGTCTAATCTTTTTGCAACCAATCCTAATAGGAGGTTGTGAATGCACGATTTAGTAATAGGTGGTAAACTTTTTTGTTATTATCTTTATACATTACACATCTACTTGGCTCCTTGGTTCTAATTGAGCATAATCTATCTCCGGTGAGAATTTACTTGTGTAATACCATCCATGCAAAATCCCCCACCTTAGGCATTATCCATTTTCCCCATCATAGACTTCTAGGCCACAAGTTTGAAGAATGGGGTGATTGAATTTGATATCCAACTTGACTAAATACTTTTTAGCATTTGCACTGCACCAAATGATTCTATCCTCTTATTTATTCCATGACTATAGTCTTTCACCTACATTTTCCTTGACACACTTCTTGGTCTCATTGTTTATTAGGATCTTGTTGAATTCCATCCATTTTCATTCATCATTCAAGTTTAGTTTTAGATATTCCACCACTCGACTACCCACAAAAATCTTGAGATTGTTTATACAACTTCCCAATTCGTTTAAATTTTCCAGTGGTTTGGCTTTGTTCCAAGAGTCTAGGCATAAGTCAGCTAACCTCTCATTGTTAATCTACCATGTAGGGTGCTTAATTATTATCGGTCGACGTCCCCACATAAATTTCCAGACATGAGATCCATTGGGCATGTTAGCGATCGTAAGAATTCTGTTAGGGTCCTCACAATCCAAGTATTTGTTCTACATTATCTTACACCATATCTTTTTTGGTAATGTATACATTTTCCAAACCAAATTTCCCCCCAATTTACCATATTTTATGCCCTTATATCTTTTATACCAGCACCACCATTTCCAAAGCCCTTCCTAATGGTGTCCTAGTGAATTAGGTGAATATGCTTATTATCATCAAATCCTTCCTGAAGGAATATTTTTAGTGTATTATCAATATTTGATGAGTCTTTATTTGCTAGTAGCATGCATGACATTGTATATATAGGTATAACAACCACCACTTCCTTAATTATGCTGATTCTTCTTGTGAGTATTAACCACTTCCCCTTCTATGCTAAAGCTTTTTTTTTGTAACTTTCTACAACGTCCTCCCATAGCCTAGACTAGACCATTCCTTTGAATATTGGGGCTCCTATGTATTTGCATGATCTATTCAATCAATTAGAAAGCCAAACATCTTTGATATTTTACTTTGGATCAACTTCTTAGAATGGAAGAAATATATCTTAGATTTCTCGATATTAATAGACTTCGTAGAGACGTCAACATATATTTCAAGTACCCTTTTGATCTCCTTGGCCTCATAAATTATCGACTCTCCAAACAAGACTGTGTCACCCAAAAATTGTAAATGAGTGATCAGATCCATATTTTGTGCAATGGTAAGGCCTTTCTAGATGCCCATCATTCTTGAGTGTTCTATTGATCTATCCAATGCTTTTACCACAATTACAAACAAAAATGGGGGGGATCACCTTGTTAGAGGCCATTGAAACCTTCAAAGAAGCCACATGAAGTACAATTTATCAAAATTGAGAATCTAATTGAGGAAATACAATAAAATATCATATTTATCTAGTATTAATCATATCCAAACCTCTTTAGTATCATTATTAGAAATCTCCATTTCACTCTGTCATAAGCTTTTCTTATGTCCAATTTGATCATCATGCTCCACAGTTGTAAACTATTGATTGAGTGGATAGTTTCATCTACAATAATTATGTTGTTTGTTACCTCACATCCAATGGAGAACCTGCTTTGATTGACCAATATTACTTTGTTGAGGGTTTTTTAGTTGATTTTCTATAGCTTTTGATATAATTTTATAAATTATATTGCATAGCACAATCAGTCTATAATTTGTAAAGGAGGTGTAATCATTCTTCTTTGGAATCAGTGCCACAAATATATTGTTTGTCTTTAATGAACCTCTTTTTCTTTCGAAAGTCTTCAACAATTCCCCATATATATTTACCCATGATGTGCTAGCATTTATAATAAAAAGTGTTGGGAAGCCCTTGGGTTGTAGAGATTTATCTGAGTGTAGTTGGAAGGCCAGTTCTTTGATATCTTCTTCTATGAACGACGTTGTGGGCATACGGTTATCATCCTTCTTGATAATCTGTGAGATGAATTCAAGTAGGCCATTCATATCCAACAAGTCTCATCCATCCTTAAGGGCAAGCATAGCTCTTGAAATAGGAAATAGCCTCTTGTTGAATGTGTTCCATAGATTCTATAGTTCGCCCTTTCAAATTCTTGATAAAAAATGATCTTATTATGTGCCCTTTGGATTTTGGTTGTGTTATGAAAAAAATTATATTAGCATTACCTTCCATTAACCATACTTCACACAATTGGGCCTTCCATAATTCATCCTCTCTAGCAAGAATCTTAGTTTTTTTTGCCAAAAAATATTTTTCTTTAACATAATCTTCCCGATGCATAACATTGGAAATGCCACTCTCATTTAGTTTTGTTATTTCTCTTTCAATCCTTTCTTTTTCAACAAATATGTTCTTGAAAGAATGTTGTTTCCATTATTTTAATTTATCCTTGATATGTTGTAATTCACACATGAAAACTTTTTTTGCCAATTCTCCATGGTGTCATTCTCCACCATTCATCGATTTTTTTTTACAAGTTTTGTTCTTCAAAACCATTTATTTTCTCAAATTTGAACAAGCTTTTGGATGGACCAAAGTATTCGCATATAGAAAGTTCTACCAAGAAGTGATATAATCTAGCAAGTGGAAAGATCTGGGAGTCAAATATGTTGGAAGTATTAAGCAACCCATATGAATAAAGGAAATGGTTTAATTTTTCTTTGGTATTCATAAATCCATTTTACTAGTTTGTTCATGTATACACTCCATTCCTTGTAGGAACTTCTAATTTTTTCAAATAATTTCTAAAAATCATTTATCAATGCAAAGGGATTTTGTATTCCTCCATTTTTTCTTGGAGTTTCCTGATCACATTGAAATTCCCATCAAGGATAATGTGTTCTTGTGGGTAGCTCAATAATTCCAATTTCAAAGTTTCCCATAACTTGGATTTATCTTGATTTTGAATTGGACCATAAATATTAAAGAGTAAGAAATTTAAAATAGATTTTAAGATTTTTACCTTGCATAACATCCAATTTGTGTCTATCTTTATTGGAGAGATCACAACATTGTTCAATCTCCATATGAGGCCCATTCTGTCGGTAGCCCCTCTTGCAATCAAGTATTGTTATTCCCATCTCACCTGAGAGGTAGGGAAAAGATGAAAATCACCACTCTCAATTTTTGTTTCTTGAATGAGGATTATGTCTACATTTATATTTTCTATGTGACACTTAATAAGTGTCACTTATTAGTGGATTTTAAGCCCCTAACATTCCATATGATGATCTTCATTTTTCTCTAAGTGAGGGGTTTCCTCCCTTAGATCTTGACATGTATTACTTGATATTGGGTAGACCTTTCTCAATTTCCATTTTATCCCTCTTCTACCTATTTGTCTTATATCCTGTATTCTTTCCTTTCACATTTCCAAGGGCTAAAGCTCTGGATGTAGATTGAGATATGTATCTAAAATCCATGATCCCAATTTTAGTTATGTCATACTCGACATCATTTGAGGAAGCATCTTCCTTTTGATATTATGTGGTATTTATGGGGATACCATTGTTGTCTTTTGGCCTAATTGTTTCCATCACCGCTTTGGCCCAGTATCATTTATGTGAGCATTGTAGGTAGCAATGGAAAAATCCTTTTAGATCCAAATCAATTTTTTCCTCCAATTTGATTTGGCTCTTCTATGCCATGATTAGGGAGTAAGGATCCTTAGTTTTACTATCCTATTTACCAACCCTAGGTGGGGACATACAATCTTTGTAATTAGCCTTAGGTTTTCATTATTTTCTAGGTGGCAACAGGCATGAGGATTCAAAATTCTTAAGATTTCCACATATTAGATAGAATAATTTCCTTTCTTAGATTTCAATTGATAGTAGCCAATCACTGATCGTAGAGATTAGTTTGCTATTAAGCGAAATATTTTTTATTGCTATTACAAAAATGATTAAATCCTCCTCACCTAAGTCCACTTCTAGGGTTTCACCCAAATTATTTATGATTTGGGTTAGGAAGACACCAAACAAATATTCTAACGGTAAATTATACATTCTAATCCATGTTAGGCATTCAATCGACAACATTTTCTCTTGGATTGAAGTTTTGCACCCATCAATAGGCGTAAATATATGATTCTTCATATTTCCATGGACCACCATTCATTATGAGTTCTTTGTCTTCCTCTAAATCGAAGTCTGCTATAAAAAAATTGGGTAGAAAATAGGTAACTTCCACCTTTTCCCACTTCGTATTGACCCACTTCAGAATCACCTTGCATGAAATATTTTTTACAAGAACACACTCGATGATTGTCATGTATTTTAGGGCATCAACATCCTTATTTGCAATAGATGAAACATTAATAAAAAATTATCCTTCTATGACACTAGATTCTCTTCTATCGAAGGCCATTCAAATTCCTTTCCTGCTCTGCTATGCAGATGTTTTGTGCTCACTATATTTTTCTATATATATAAACACAAATATATGTAAATAAATACATATATGCAAGAATATATGTGTATATATACATATACATACATTTATATGTGTGTGTGTATTTGGGGTTGGGACCTGTCGTGCTTGATCCCATGAAAAAGAAGAGGGTTTGGGTGGCTGTAAAGAATGAATGTTGGGGGACTAGTCAATAAATCAATAGACTGGTTAATATAGCTCTAACTAAAAATTATAGATTGGTTAATATTAGCTCTAATTGAAAATTTCAAGAACACTTACAATGAAACTATAACTCCCACTTGGCCATACTATTCTATGATAGTGGTGGGCGGGAGGATTTAGGGGTGGGTGGGATGCCCCATCTATCTCCCCCCACCACATTCCACTATCTCAACAACCACTCTCCTCTTCACTATACTACTCAACCACAGTGAGGATTGCTCACTCTACTCAACCCACTTCTTCATGCAGGGGAGAAGCTTGAGTTTGCAAGCTCTACCAACCCTCAGTGTAAGGTAAAAATTTCCCTTGTTTGTCGATGTCCACAAGCATCCCCACCCTCCCTTGGTATTTCCCATCCCCCCATGATTTAGAGAGGAGGGCTTTCACTTAGATTGAGTAGCCTTTGGGGTCCTTCTCAATGCTAGCTATTGCATCTTTATTCAAGTGATCTAAAGTGTTGGGTCCCTTCTACCATATAAGCCCATTCCCATTCCACTATTCCCATTGCCATACCAAGAGTGTGGCTTGAGACTTTTGGATAAATCCAATAAGGAAATAGAAAGTTCAGGTGAAATGTGATTTGTCCCTCCCACTAACACTGATAACACTAGACCTATATTTATCTATATATTTATTAACAATGATTATCGATATTCGTGCACTGGACTACCCTTCCCATCTTCCATAATTGAGAGATAGCATTTCTTTATGCACTCAACCAATCAAGCCAACTATTCTCTCCTTAAGATCTCGTTAGCACTTCTGCACCCCCCATATATATATGTATATATATAATATACATATACACATATACACATATACACATATACATATATATGTATATGTATATTGTATATATACATATATATATGTGTGTATATGTATAATTATATTATATATGTATACATATATAAATTATAAATATATATGTAATTATCTAATATTATATATATTATGTATATATATACAAATGTATACATGTACTTATATAAATATATGTATATATGTATATAAATATTTACATGTATATATAAGTACACATATATAGTTGTATATATATGTATATGTATATATGCATACACACTAACACTTATCACACACTTAAAATAAAATTTTTGCATCATTGACATTGTTTTTGATTAGGGATAACAAATGAGTTTTGATGGGGCCCGAAACCTAGTATGTAACGGTTTTAAAGGGAATCGTCAACCTATCAAAGAAAAGTAGGTTGCAAATAATATATCCCATAAACCAACAGTAGCCCCACAATAGCCTCTAAGAGATTAACATGACTACACACATTGCAACTTTCAAACAAGCAAGGGCTTGAAACCCAACAACAACCTGGAATTAACCAGGACCAGAAACACTTATAGGTTAAACCTTAACATCGCCTGAAACAACTAAGCGTTAGCAAACTAGCCTCTCAGAGCATTCAAATATAAGGCCAAAAGAGTAGAGAGCACAGTGGTATAGACGACCAATGAGACTAAACACCCCACCTCAATAGGGGCTTTGAGATCCACCACTGAAAGTTGCAAGAAAATAGCTTCCCTATAGCAAAAACTCTCTTGGTAATAGGAAACCAACTCCAACTCCACCTCTAAAGGAGTGAGATCCCCTCTATTGTAGAGGAGGTTATAATCAACACAACCACTGCAACCAAACATCACCAAAATCCTCAACCTCTACCTCCATAGGAGAATTGACCACCTTAATAAGAACAATAGTTGAGGGGGGTCCACCTCCATAGGACCTAAGGGGAAAGCCAACCCAGTAGCCAAGCATGTGATTGCAACCTCCTTTGAAAAGCTACTCACAAGGAATAAAACCATCTAGGGTCTAGGATTAAAACTTGAGAACCACCCAGCTAAGAGAACAAGGCCACAACTGATCTGAATAGAGTCCAAAATAACAGGCCCTTTCAACCAACAAATAACTAGCAAAAAAGAACTCAGAGCAAGCACCACAACCAGGTAAAACTTTAGCAACAACTTCAAATCTAAATCAACCAACTCCATCACCACCTCTAAAAGAATGTGAGAAGACCCCATCTGAAAAAGATAAGACAAAAGCACCCCTAACTAAAGACAACAACTGAGGAAACAAAATAAGGGCACTCATCCCAGCCAAAAGCACCCCACCAAAAATAGGGGAAATGGACACAACCATTAGCTCCATAAGAATCTTAAAGGTATCCAAAAACAGATGGAGCAGAGACAACCCATCCCAAGAAATGGGACAAAACACCAGAGACACCAAAGCATCCAACAACATCTCCACACTGGCATCCACCAACCCCAAAGAAAATAAAAGCAAGGAACACCGGGGGTTCAAAACAACACAAGCAACCCACAAGCCATCAGAGAGAACAAGAAAGAAATGAAAGACAACCAAAAGGAAGCAAGAAGCAGACCAAGCCAACACGAGGAGCCTCCAAGCCCCCCTATTATGCCGAATAGGTACAAAAATAAACCCATTCAACAACCAAACTTCCTTTAAGCAACCAACGCACTCCCACACACCCTACAAAGAGAGTAGCCATAAAAAAAGGAATGGCATCCACAACCAGTCCAAGAGAAGAAGAGAACCTCCACCAGTCATGCCAGGAATAACAACAACAACTCCCAGCCATCCAAGGTCATCCACGAGAGGATCAACAAAAATTGTGGCAAAACAACCACCCAAACTAGCATCCATGGTCAAGGCACAAAGAGAGAGAAAAAGAGGCCTCTCAGCCACCGAAATGCCTCCAATAGCCTCAACACCACCACCTTCCTTAATGCCAACATTGAAGAGGAACAACCCCAAAATGCAAAACTCCTGCAAAAGGAAGAACACCTCAAGCCAGTGATCCACCTCTTGCTAGCCTCCATCATCATCATCTTTAGAGTCTAAATCCTCATCTCTAGCAGACATAGAGGGTTTCAAAACCCTCGCACCAGTGCTTCTCCTGCCCACATGCCGCTCCAACCGCTCCATTATTATATTGCATCATCGACATTGTTATTATCAAATATCACTGCATTTTACATCAAAAGTATCAAAAACCCTAATTTCCCTTATTGATTGAATAATTAGACATTATTTAATTAATCCACTTTTTCACCATTTTTGACAAATTAAATAAATTTCATTTATTTAATAAAGTCCTAAAACCCTAATTTCTGCTATTAATTGAATAATACTACATTATTTAATTAATTCACTTTTTCATCATTTTTGACCAATTAAAAAAAATCATTTATTTAATAAAGTCCTAATTTAACTTTATTCCCCCTGATTGATTAAATAACGTCAATTATTTAATTACGTCGCTAATTCACTTTATTCCCCTAAGTCAATTAAATTATTAAAACGTAATAGTTTAATTAAATCACTTTCCCTCCCAAAAAAATTGAATAAATAAACTATTCAAAACATTATAAAAAATCAATTCAAACAAATGCAACTTTGTTTGAAAAAGTCAAACTTGATTTGCACATTCAAACTCCAAAAATAATTAATTAATTAATTATCCTCACCCACTTTCCTGATTGAGCAAATTACAAATCACTAATTGCTCAATAGATATTTCCTAACTGATTGATCTATTTCTTGACGGATCATTCTATTTCTTCAATCACACTAATTAGGTAATCAAATTGCATAGATTATGCCCATCTAAATTCTCTCAACATCTTTTGAATATCGATCAAGATATTCTACTATGCAATCCTGATCATCCATTTCAAATCACAATTTCTATATAACAAACCTCTTTCCTCACAAAAAAGGATCGGAGAAACAATATAATTTATGCAACGAAGTAATGCCAAGATCTTAATCGACATTGACCAAGCTTCAAACCACATCTTCGATCAAAACACGCATGTTCTTCAAGTCTCTCTCACACACAATGGAGACTTCACATTGATACGAACAACCCAACATCTTCACGAACACACTTTGACATGGGATGGTAAACTTTCCTTTGTTTTTGAATTCATTTTGATATCGTAGGACTTCATTGTTTGTTTTCAATAGCTTAGAAAGCTTCATTTCATGTGTAATGGGCATAGATCTTGATCATTGTTTTGATTTAGATTAGTTTCTATTCAATGCAATTATCTTGTTTATACTTACGAATTTCCCCCTTACACATTCTGGCACAACCAGTGGGACCATAGTCCTTTGCATTAATGATTTTATGAGCTAAATTTGAAGTTTCAGGTTCCAAAAGCACTCTGGAAAAATCTTCACACACATGTTCCAAAAAAAATTTGCACTTGACTTCATGGTTCTAGCACATTTGCTCTATTTTCTGGCACTTTTGATTGATTTTTTTGCTTTTGCTACGTTTCTGGCACTTTTGATTGATTTCAACGCTTTTGCTTTCAAAAAAAGGGGTGCTTTTGAATTTTTCTGGTGTTTTTTCCTTCTGATAGAGGTCGCCTTTGACTATTTTTTCTCACTTTTGCCCTGTTCAGCTTTGTCTGAAATTTAAATGTTAGTTTTCAATTTCTAACACTAATGGGTACCTAATTTGAATGTGTAACAGGTATTAATGTTTGTTTATGCAGGATTAGAAAAGGTATAACTGGTGTTTATCCAAAAATAACTAACACATTTCTTGCAAGGAAGATGAACGGTCGAAGAATTCTAAGTTTTCCAAGCTTTTTAAGTTAGAAAATCTTTAATTGGTGCTTAAAAAGAACCCCACAAAAAAACATTTCAATTTTGGTGCATCTAAAATGAATGTTCAAAGCTTTCATAAGTTATAAAACACTCAAATTAGTTCTTAAAAAGAACCCCACAAACAAACGCTTTCAATTGGTGCTCTAAAATGGATGTTTTGAAGATTTCAATTGGTTTTGCTTTGAATGTTTGATTTACCAAAAGATTCCAATTTTTTGAAGAACACACAATTTATTTTGTTGAAAAAATAAGCCAAGGATCTAGAAGACACTTAGTTTTGGGCTTAAAAATGAACAAATCAATTTCTTGCATTGCACATTGCGATAACTTTGTTTGAAATCTAGAACACTTCATTTTTGGTGCAATCAAAAAAGAAAAAAACTATTATGTTATTCACACTTTATTTTGGGGATAGCACTACTTGAGGTGCTTAAAAAAATAAAATTGCAATGAAGTCTATGTTGTAGATGTTGTGTTTGGAAAACTAAAGTGTTTAATCCTCTCCCCTTGTGTATTTTTTGGCAATCGTGGGTGACGAAAACAACATTTTTGAGTTTAGCATCTTGGTCATTTTATCTTTATCCTTAGAAAGAGGGATTGCTTTGAGACACATCCTATGTTGGAGAACTCATTGTAAGGTCTTGAAGCACATTTACTAGTGAGCTATACCAAAGGTTGTGAAATCATAAGAAAGTAGCTTCAAGTCGTGCCGACAACATACTGCACCTAATCCCACGCCTTAAGTGGAATGAGAACAGATAAAGAGCCTTAAGTGGAAAGCGGGTGAGTGTCGGTTACCATGTTCACAATTTGTTTTCATTAAAACCTTGTTGTTGTAGAGGCCAACCAATTCTACCAATGAGATATTTAAAGTGGTGCATTGGGAATTTATTTCCAATTTTAGTTACTTGTCGTGTTTGATTTTTTGGTGGAAATATAGAGATCAAGAGTTCATTCTTAACATATCTCTATATTTTCCCATAAAGTTGCATGTAAAGTCATCTCTTCTACTACGAAGGGCATGAGGAAAGCCTACTAAGAAGAATGTACCTACTCCTTAAGGTGTAAATATTATTTTCTAAAAACATCCATTAACCATCAAAAAATATTTGACATCAAACTATGTGCTTGCATTAAAATAAATACATCAAAACAAGCACTTAACATGGTTCTAAAATGGCAAACCCTTTTGAATTAGTGCGAATCCTTTGAAAAGAGCCATATATTTGCACTCCTAAAAGATATCGTAAAACAATATCTTTAAAGGTTTATGGATATCTAGGTTCACATTTCAAGTCACATTAGGGAAAAGTAAACATTGGCAACTATAACTTTAGCATTTTTACCTCTATGAACTTTGAGCTTTCATGGAGGGAAACATGCTTAAAGTATAGACATTTAGTTCACACAAGTTTTGATTGTGGTCTTGCATGATATCACTTGCCAAATCTTGAAACAGATCAAATAAAATAATCCAAAATTGCAAAAATCATCAATGCTACTACCACATACTAAAGCTAGAAAACAAAATTGAATAGAGGCCGCATTTTCTATTGTTTCTGACACACTTGACCAAAAATTAGTCACACTTGCCAAAAACATCTTGCTTTTTCTCTTTGTTCCATAAACAACTACTGATGAAAATATGCTATTTTTGACAAATCCAAGGCACTTGTTATAAAAGTGGCTACACTTGATCTTTTTCTACTACATTTCACAAAATTTTCCCAGGGCACTTGTCAAAAATTGGGCCACACTTTCTCAAAAATATTGCTTCTGATTGTGAAAATCACCAAATCTAAAAGAATACACACAAAAGCCACACTTGAAATTCCTAGTTGCACTTGCTTTTCAAAACTTTGCGCACATGACAAAAACTTGATTGCAGTTGATAAAATTGGCCACTTTTGCTCACAATTTGTCACTTCTACTCAAAAACCATCACTTTTTCTTTGTGTTCTACTGAAAATTAGAAAAATGATCCAAAGCTGGTCACAAGATCTTTGTTGAAACAAAACAATTAGGAACCCAAGATATGTCATATAGTCCTTCATCCACTCTCAACATTCCATCGTACTTTTGGAAATCAAAATCAAAATTAACAAACATAAATTATTCCCTCACCCACACTTCTAAGATATTAATAGTTGCTTGAACCTCAACGCTAGTTCAAGTAAGATTTTCCACAACATATCCTCTAGAAGAAGTTAAATATCAATTTGGGCCTTTCAACATTTTGAGATCCAAGAATAGCGTCATTATAAAATAGCACTCAAACCTTAGGGTCTTGAGCTCCATAACAACCATATCAAAACAACATTTCACTTTATAACCATTTGGTGACCAGTTGCTCTAGTTCAACAACCAAACCTTACACTAGTTGTTATACAACCAAACTTTGAACTGATTGAAGGAGAACAAACAGACAGTCAGTAGTTTGAGAAGCTTCATATTCGAGAAAAAAGAAACATCAAACCATTGGAGAAACACAACAAACATCTTATAGATAAAGAGGAAGAGAAATCAGACCTTGCAACCAGAAGACCTGTGTTACCACCTCTTGTGTGGCAGTGGGTATCCATCCTTCATGATCTTTGACAAGAGAAAAATCCTTAAATGGAAATCCATATTCTACCTTTCAAAGAAGTGTCCTAGTCTAAATTTTTCCAAGGGGCACATCTTGCAATATTACCGCAACTGAGAACTCTTGCTAAGAAAATTTTATAGACGCTTTTTAATGGGAAAACCAGACTTGAATACTCAATATAAAATCCCAAAAAACAAATGCAACTTCATTTTCCTCAAAATAGAAAATCCAAAAACAAGAGCATTCTTTTTCCATAGTTAGGAGTCATGAAAATGTTCACAAAAGCTTGGCATTTATTTATGACAACTACGAGATCACAACATAGAAAGAACATGGAAGCAAACAAAAGCAACACCAACATACCACCAACAAACACCACAAAAAATGAAGATTCTCGTGGGGCTATAAGCCAAATGACCTCGAAACACCTCAAAAGAGACCCACGTTCAAAGAAACATTTAGTGAGGAAGGGATAAGCCACAAATGACAAGAGGTGATGGAGCAATCAAATTAGAATCCAAAAGGTGTGATCATAAAAGAAGTGGATAGTGAGGATGAAATAAATGATGAAGAACTATTTCAACATTCCAACAACCCCAAGGTGCTCAAATTGATGGAAAAACTGTTGAAGAAGGACCCAAATTCTTACTTCTTCAAGTTAGCACAAAGTGGTGCTAAATTGCAAATATACTTTAACGTGGAAGCTCTCAAAGATCCTAACCCATTCCCTTAGGGGAAAACTCAATTGTGGAAAGATACCTGAACCCATGAAGATTCCAAACATGTCACCCGCATTCTCACAAAGCAATGGTCAACCAATGGAAAATCCCTTGTATAGAAAACTAACTCAAATCAAACAAGTGATAGTGGCCCAACAGTACCAAGGAGGCTCATCCCAATACATACCACAAAGCAACAATCTTCCACTAGGACAATACATGCCTCAAAACACTTTGTATATTGACCCCTCCCAAAATGTACAAAATTAGGAAGGACAATTCCCAGAACAATACCATCAACAAGGAGGGTCTTATGGTCCCCTTTCGAATCAACAATACCAAAAACATGGTGTGCCACATGGTACCCTTCCTGATTCATCCCATCAACAAGGTAACCTGCCAACACACCATCAGGGAAACCTTTAGTATAGTTCACCCCAACAACAAGGTGTGCCACATGACACCCTTCCCAATTCATCCCATCAACAAGGTAACCCGCCGATGCACCATCAGAGAAACCTTCACTATAGTTCGACCCAAAAACAAGGGGTTCCATAGCGAACCCTTCCCAATTCATCCCATCAATTAGGTAATGCGCTAATGCATCATCAGGGAAACCTTTAGTGCAGCTCGTCCCAACAATAGGGTATATTGTTAATGCACCATCAAGGTACCCCTCCACAACAACAACAACAACAAGGAGCTAACCCTCCTTTCATTCAACAAAAAGGAGCTAACCCTCATTACGTTCAACAAGGAGCTAACTATCCTTACGTTCAATAAGGATCTAACCCTCCTTACATTCAACAAGGAGCTAACCCTCCTTACGTTCAACAAGGAGCTAATCCTCCTTACATCCAATAAGGAGCTAACCCTCCTTACATTCAACAAGGACCTAACCATCCTTATATTCAACAAGGGTTTAACTCTCATTTCACCCATCACGGTTACCAAGGTCTTATAACTCAACAATACCCAACTTATGATAAAAACATGATAGGACAACAAGGTCACTACATGCAGGATTCCCAAACAAACACACCAAAGAAAAATATGGAAATGCAACTACAGGCATTGAATCGGAGAATATCATACATGTAGGTAGGGAAACCAAAAATGAATTATACCCTTCAGGATATATGTCAATTCTTGTTTATTATTCCATCACTATGCTTCCATTTCCAAAAAACTTCGAGATACCAAAGTTTGATAAATATAAAGGAAAAGGAGATCTAGTAGAACACATGAGAGACTTCTTGGTAGCATGCATGGAAGTCCAAAACAATTACTCTTATGTCATGAGGCTCTTTACCTGTAGTCTTACTAGTCATGCCATGGAGTGGTTTTCCCATCTACCATCGAGAGTTAAAAGCTTTGATGAAATTTATACCAAATTCATAACACACTTCTCTTTCAATATAGAACAAGACATCACCATCATGGATCTATACAAAATTAAGTATATTCAAGGAGAGTCCTTCACCTCCTACCTTCAACGATGGTGACATAAGGCTAGTTGATGCAAATCACCTATTCAAGACAAGGAACTGGTTGACATATTTTTTTCAAATGTCCAAGAAAAAGTCAACTACCAACTTACCATGTTGTGTCCTGCAAAATTTGAAGAGGCCATTGAAAAGGGACTACACGTAGAAAGGGCCCTC
>VDFB02026724.1:0-12159 GCA_007258455.2 Sequoia sempervirens | reverse complement strand
ATGGCAAGGTGATCTTGCTGACTGCATACTGCAAATCCCTGTTCACCTGTGGCTGTGGCTGCTGGTGCTGAGGAGCTCTACGATCAAATCTGCCTCCTCCTCTAGGTTTATGAACATCCATAAACTCATGAAAAGATAATGCCTGTCTGATCTCAGGTGCCAATGATAGGTACTCACCATGAAACCTAGTCACATCTGCTACTGACATGCCATTATGCAGCTGAAACTCCTGATGATGCCCCTGCTGCTCTGCCCCCGGAGTTGGAGGTGGGGTCTCTCTGGGTAAGAATGTAGGCTGTCCAGGCCTACGCTCATGATAGATCGGTGATGGCTGTCGTGGTGCTGATGCCAAAGGTTGATCCACTCATGCAGTCCTGCTCGATTGTTCGATCTGAATATAATGTGGCTGTGATGGAGTACACTGCCTAATAGTGCCCATCAACTGGGACATCATGTCCATCATGTTGTCGTGCCTGCGTCTAAACTCCTCATCAGTGATATCACCCTCTGCATGTGCTTTCCCTGAATCCCTAAGTGTCTCTGCAGGGATCTCACGGTCTGCCATCGTGGTTGCACACCGTTTGCTGTCATGGAGCTAGATCTGGTGGAATACCGTAGAATGCCCCACCATGTTAACCCCAAAGGACAACAAAACACCGCACATTTTTTTTTTTTTTGTTGAATTGAGAAACATTGTATAAGATGGAAATGTATAATCTTAACATGAAGAGCGATTATGTATTTGCAAAGCTATCTACGTCCTTTGGGGTACATGGAATAGTCATTACAAACATAGAACTTTTATCCAGATGAAAGCAAAAGAGAAACATAAGGATAACATACATTCATCCATAATTATAAGAGAGATACACAATTTTATTGAGATTCAATTCATAGTTTCATGTTACAATTGTGGAGCATATTTCCACAGATAATAAACATCAAGGATACAATAGAAACATTAAATAGAGCTTCCCTTTATCATGGGGAAGATTACATTGAGTACATAAATGAGGTTTATGGTACCAAAAGGGAGGAAATTCTTCATCCAAGACAAACTCTGGAATTCTGCATTCGCATCTGTTTCACGAACACATCCTGGGAACCCAATGGGTGCATAGCACGTTCCACCCGACCATGTGGACCCGAAGGTCCCCCCCCCGTGCTAGGAAATGACAAGAAAGGGTCCACATCCAACAAGATCAAGTAAACAAGACTAACATCAACACTAAAATAGAACAATCATCCCATCGTACATCAACAAGCACATTGACAAGTACATCAACAAATACATCAAGTGGTACATCGACAGGTACATCATCATGTACATCAACAAGTACATCAATAAGTACATCAAAAGTAAATAAGCAAGTACAACAATAAGTACATCAATAAGTACATCAACAAGTACATCAACAAGTACATCAACACTTCCAGAGGCTACCAAGCAAGGAAGAGTAAACGGATACTGTGGGAGAGTGTCATCGCATGGCCTTACATGGATTATCCAGGCAACCTATCACAAGGTACCACCTCCATCTATGGTTATCCAGGCAGCCTATCTCAAGGCACCGCTCCATAGGGTGACTCATGCGGAACCACTTACCTTTCGTGAGGACAAGGTAGTGATCTTACCAACCAGGTCTTCTCATCCCATCCTTAGTCTATGAAAGCACTAACGGTATGGGTGAGGCACATCATTAATCTTGTTTAATGTTTTAGCTACCCAAATCTACTAGTTTATTAATTATATTATCACTTGTTTAGGAAACTCTTCCATGGGTTACCCTAACAGCCCCTTTGTGCGCCGACCCCCATGAAGAGCCACCCTCCCCAACAGTTCCACAACAAAGCTCACAACCACAAGGGTGTACCAAACATAAAAGCCATAAAATGAAAACACATGCGAGGCATGTACCATCTCGCTCATAGTCACCACCAAAATGTAAGGAAATCATGGGACAAGGTACACCCACAAGCTCAAAATAAAATCACAATCAATGGAATCCAAAGGTCCATTCATGAGAATATTTAACACACATAAAAGGTTCCCTTTGCCTCTGGAAGTCTAACTACATAACGCCCATGGCTATCAAAAGGAAGTAACTTAAACATTTGGGCTCCCCTCATATCCAAAATATATCTAGACATAAAGTTACCCGAAAAGTGCAATTAAATAAGAGGGAAATATGAACAACAAATAATCACTATTATGCATAAAGAATCAATACCAAAGAGTATACAGATTAACTAAATAACAATCTAACATGTACAAAATAAGCTATAAATATCTTTTCACTTATACGTAAACATAATCCAACCCTACTCAAGATAGTGTAAAGAATCATTAAATGATTAACCATAATTAAGTGCATTTCATATCATAACGTCCTTAAAGTGAGTAAGCCCTAGAATATGGTATACATTTAATTACTTTTAAACTAAATAACTTTAATTAAAAATTTACTGTCCTCCTTAGCTAATTTAAATTTTTTAATCCCAATCTGAGCACTTTTATAGCAACACGGTCTAATGAAAGAAAATTGTAATTACATTTAACTTTTAATAATTAGAAATTAAACTAATTTTTAAAAGCTAATTCAAATTTTAATTCCAATCTGAGCACTTTTATTGCAACACAATCTAATAAAAGAAAATTGTAAATACATTTAACTTTTAATAATCAGAAATTAAACTAATTTTTAAATGCACGTGAAAACAGATCTAACCTATAATTTTTTGCAACTATTAATTACATCATAAAATAACATTGCTTCAAAATAATTAAATTTTAAAATACAACCTATATAACTATATTTGTTACTTAAAATGGTAAATTTACTTCCAATATAGCATGTTTGTTTATTTATTTACATACATGCAAATCACACAGATCATTAGTAAAAGAATTTTTAACTCATTTAACTTTAACTAAACTTGTAATTAAAAGAAAAACTAATATTAAATGCACTTGTACATAATTCCCGACACTCACTTTTACCATTTATTTACAAGACACACCATTTAATCACCTAGGTTATTTCCTTATTCAACTAAAACATTTATCTATAATAACGTAATTAAGTTTTAATCTATGAGAAATAATACGTTAAATTGTTTTTCCATAAATCCATAAATTTAAAACAAATAATCACATGATTAACTCATATAAAATATGTATATAACTAACTCATGTAAAATTTATGTAAATACCTTTAAAATCTAATAAAATTATTTACTTATTTGTTTTTCCTTCATATCTTCTTACTCAGTATCCGTTTTATCTGGGGTTAAATTTGAAATGTTAGCAATAATAATACTAGGTAAGTTTTAATTTGAATAAAACATCAAAGTGATAAATAAACCTATTCTATATATAAACCTTCCAATTAAGATTTTGTATTAAGAACATTCATAGATTAACAAACTCGGCTGATTACCTTAATATCATTTTTTTTTTATGAGACCTAATCATATGGAAATCTACATTTACGCTTTGCTGGCAATAAAAAAAATGTATTTCTTTTTCCAACCGATTTATACCTAACCAATAGAACTAATGTATGACTTTGTATTTCCAATTACTCGTTAAGAGGTTTAATTGTATTTTACTTCTTTAATTCAAAACAGTTCTTTCAACTGGGTTAGGTAAATTTTAAAATGCCTCTTCTGGGCTAATATCTTCTAGATTTCCTAAACAAAATAATGCCTAGGAGAATAAAATAAAATTTATAGACCTCTTGAATCATAAGTAAAATTTAGTTATTAGTTAAAGTTTTCAATCATTTGTTGTATAGTAAATAAATAAATTAGATATTTAATAGAGAATAAAATAAATGATTTATCTAAATGGAGCAGCCATGAAAAAAAATTGCCAACATTATGAGGAAAGTTATATTTTATATTTTACTATTTTATTTTATTTTTGCACTTCAAGCTGAAAAGTTGTAGCTGAGGAAAGTTGTGAATGGAATAGGGAGATTACTTACCCTACAAAGTAAAAAAAAATTGCAGCTGAAATAGGTTACCACCAATAATATCAGGGAGATTAAAATATGATACATCAGTTAGAAGAAAAATCCCAGCGCTACTGGTAAAAGTAATAAAGGGTTTGCAGCCATAAAAAGGAAATCTAAATTAAATGGTGTCTGAAGTGTAAAAGAAAGAAATCTCCCTCCCCTTCTGGTGTTTCTTTAAATTAACTTGCAAGATAACAAAAAAATAAAATAAAATCAAATCAAATAGAAATGCCAGAAAGGATATACATTGACCACATTTTATTCTGAAGTGTTGCTACCGTAATGGTTTGTCAATAAATCAAGGAGGTTATTTAAACTAAATTTCTATGTGTTTAAGTGTTACAGGTGAACAGGTTGTCGGTGGAATAAGAGAGATTGTTTATTTATCCTAGAGTAATCTCCATGAATTTTTAACCTAAACAAGACCAGTTATATTAAATATTGCAAGATCATTTATATTAAATATTGTACAAAGATTGGAGAAATACAGAGATAAATTCATCAAATGCAGCCAAGTCAAAAGTAACAATTTATCTTACAGTGAAAGAAGGAAACCCCGTGAAATCTAGGTAGGGTAAATTTAGTGGTAAAAAAATATTGCATTAAGAAGTTAAACCTTTAAAGTTTGAAAATATGGAATTCAACAATTAAAACTCAAATTTACTAACCTGGCTTTGACAGTCGTTGCAGAATCTTCTCTCTGTAAAATTTCTCTTCACTCTGTAAAATTTCTCTTGCCTCTCTGTAAAATTTCTCTCGCCTCCTTGTTTTCCCCTCGTCTTTTTCCTTTTTTCCTCTTTCCTCCAGATAACTTAAGAAAGAAAAAAAATTACAAACCTCGGTACGCAGGATACAGGTGTCTATCAACACCGTCTTCTATTTTACACCCGACATCTATTATTTATCTCGTTTACACTTGGAGGAATTTAGTAAATCAATAAATCTACCTCTAATCTTGATTGTCGTCATGAAAACAATTTCATTAATTTTCCACTTTAACTAATACCTCATCATACTTAATTAACTCCAATAAATAAAATACAATAAATTCTTTACGAAGGGTGAATTTTCAATTACTTAAATATCCATATATATATACACAATTATTATTTATTATTATTTTGTTCAAACTTTACTTTCGATTGACATTTCATTGTATCCCTTTAAATAGATTAAATTAAATTTACAATTTATCAAATAATTTAAATTTAAACTTTTAAACTTCAAATATTCATTATTTAAAATACAAAATTGTATTGCATTTGCGTTTTAATATAATTATAACCTTAACATTAATTCAATATTTTTAATTATTAAGATTTCCTTAATAATTTAATAATTTAATCTATTACTATAATTAAATTCATATTATAAAATTATAAAAAAAAAAACCATGAAACTCAAAACAAGGACCAAATGAACATAGCAATGACTATGCCTGATACTAGAAACACATCAATTGCCAATAATGATACACATCCAGACAACATAGTAAACACATCAATATTTACGACTTGAAACGATCAACATAAAACAGTACGATACCATAACAAGACGAAATACTGACAGACGACAGACACAGACATGGACACTTCCTTGTCAAATCCTTAAACCACGTCATAACCATTGGGTATATTGGGCACGCTCAGACCTGACGATGCAGGTGGAGTCGGTGCCTGGTACCTGCAGTCCTGCATAAAAACAAGTGTTGGAACAACATATATATATATCTACTATCAAACACATTGTGAGGGAGAATTGCGGTGTGGCAGGGCGCTCACGTATGAGCGATGCAACACCGTCCCCCTCACCCAAAAGTCAAACATCAGCACAACATCCTACACATCATGAAATGAGTATTAAACAATTTACGTAGTCACACAATATAGCATAATCAGGAAAGATGGTACCATGCATCATTATATTATCAACATCATAAAACACTATCATGTGTATCAAGGCAAAACACATAAGCTCAAATAGGAAAAACAATCACCCATGTCATCTAGAGTCTATAACAAACGTAAACAGTATCCACATAGTAACAAAAGAGAACAGTATCATGAGGGGCACTACAATACCCAATTACTCCCCGACGTTCCCACCTTCGTGAATAGGGTGGACCTGGCCCAATCCCCTTTTGGCCTCTACTCTATTCCCGCTGCGACTTTTGGTATAATGAATAATGTCTCTACTCATTGAAAAGCAACCAAAAGCACTCTCAGATTCTCGAAAAGCAACCTAAAAAGCATGTGATGGTTGCGGAAACTGCGCTCCGATACCATCAGAAGAATCCGGTGGATTCTCAACCTCAAAAACCCTAACTGTAAATACTGTTTTTTTGCAAGTTTTGTTGTTTTGTATTTTTTTGAGGTTTTTTGTTAATAAACATGAAGCTGCGATTTTGATCTATAATTGCTTAAAAAAATCCAAAACAAATCTAAAGACATGAAATAAGCTTTGAAATTGCTTAGAGGATATAGGAGAATCAATTTATTGAATTTCTAGAGCATTTACAATGTCAAAAATTGAACATATGAATGAAATATGATTTTATTTCTAAAGAACCTGATTTCTCTTGCAGGCACCAAAATAACAGAATAGAATGGTACGGCTGAATGAGTAGATAAATCTCTAGACTCTGAAAACGTTGTAGAAACTCTAGATAACCTAGGCGCACTGAATCCCTCTGCCAGAGACTGAAAGATGAAGGCGTTTCTTCCTGAAAGAGAAGTACGGCCTTGAAAGTACAGATCTGTACAGCCCAGCAGCAAGAATAAATATGGTACGGCTTTATTGAAAATGGTGCCAGATCTCTGTGAAAAGAACTCTGAAGGGTTTGCCCCAAATGATTGATGAATACTCTCTGCAAACTCTGCCTGAATCGATCAATAAGCTCAAACTGTAACCTCTGTGTGAAGTCACCAAGTAGACAAGCTTCAACTGGTATTGCACAGTCTCAGTAATGCCAGATTTTGAAGAGGTATCGTTCTCCAAAATCGTCCGTCTGCTGAAACCCTAGGTTTTACAAACTTCAATGCTCAGAGCAAATAGAAGACAAATTGAATAATCAAATCATAAGGGTTCAATTTGTCTTTTCCTGTGAATATATAGCTCCTTGGAAAAATTTGACCCAATGACTCTTTTTAATAATCATTTAATTAAATGATTAAATACGCCCCTGTTGACTTAGGAGAAATGTATTAAATAATTGGCGCCATCATTAAATGAATAATTACTTATTCATTATATAAAATTTCCACTTTATTATAAAGTATAATAAATACTTTATAATACGCCTTTTAATTAAATATTTAAATAATTAATAAAGTGACTTTAATATAAAGTAAAAAATATTAATTATTCATTAAACCATTAAATACTCCATTATTTCTCCATCTGACCGTCAAACTGATGAACTGGGTCGACTCTCGAGCTAAAATAAATTTAACCAGGTGCCCTTCCAAAATAGCAAGTTTTTCCTCAGTCAACTGACTTTCTAAAAATAGAAAGTCTCAAAACCACTCGGGCGATTCCCGCCAAGGCTCCAACCTGAAACAACTCTAACAATGAAGCCCATTGGGTAATCAATTGATCCCCTTCCGTGACACATTTGTCACCCACGAGGGATCGGAATAATAGGCTAATCCATCGTGAATCACTATACCGACTAGATGGGGACATCACAACAAACTTGCCCTTGGAGTACTCTACCAGGAGGTGAGATTTTCAATCAGCTGAAATCTTTGTGAGTGAGCAAGCTGCTGGTTTTTTGGAAAGGGCATCTGCAACAACATTCTCTTACCTTTCACATACTCAATGACGAAGTTGTAGGCCTATATTTTACTCACCCACTTCTGCTGCCTCTCATTCAAGTCCCTTTGTTCCAAGAAATATCTGAGACTATTGTGGTCTGTCCTCACCATAAACTTACCCCCAACCAAATACTATCTGAACTTCGCCAATGCGTGCATTATGGCGAGCATCTCCTTATCGTAGACGGAGTAACGTCTCTTAGGTCCCCTCAACTTGCGGCTCTCAAAGCAATAGGGTGTCTGTTCTGCATTAGTACTACACCTATACCCTCACCAAATGCATCACACTCAAGGACAAACGGTTGTGTGAAATCAGGAAGTTCCAAAACCGGGAAAGTGCTCATCACCTCCTTGAGCTTGTCAAAAGTTTGCTGTGCCTCCTCAGACCAACTGAATGCCCCCTTTTTTGTAAGGTTTGTCAATGGTGCCCCCAACTGAGAAAATCCTCTAACAAAACGCCTGTAGTAGTTGCATAATCCAAAGAACCCTCGCAGATTTGTAAGTGTCCTATGTGGTGGCCAGTCAATTATTGCGTGGATCTTCTCCTGGTGAACCTGTACACCCTGTGCACTGATTACCTACAAAACTTTTAAGTCTTTAACCACGACATTTGGTAAGTTAAGAGCCTTAACTAGTAAGTTTGAGACACCTTTTTCTCAACAATTAAGTCTCTCCTGCTTAGGCATTGGAAGAGGACATTAGAGCCTCTATCCTCCCACATGTGCACTTATCATTTAATGGGAAATGTGAACTTGAAGACTTTCTTTATATTGGTGCTTGCCAAATGTTCCATGCACCCTTATACAAAGATACAAAATTTTGCTTAAAATTCCATCCTCCTTACTAGAATGCACATTTCAAAATTTGTATGCACCTATCCATTCTTCTATGTTCTTGTAAACTTTCCTTGGTGCATTTTCTCAATTTGCCTCATTAGGTGCACCAAGACCTATTCGTGCACTTGGCCTCATGACATAGCCAACTTTCAGATTTAAAAGATTCCTTTCATTAAGATTGGTATCTTCAAGATTCTATTTCCGCAATCTTGTAAATGCTTAGAAAAGGAGGAAAAGACAACAAGATGACGTATATTGCAAAAGACTTGATCATGACTTTTTGAGAGAACAAAGGCTTTAGATTAAGAACTTGACATAATACAAAAGTTTTGTATGAGTACATTGTAATATAGTCGTTAGGAGACGTAGGATATAAGTATGGGAATACCATTTTGAAACAATGCATTGAGTATATCAACAAGGGCATGACTATATGGATAGAAATAAGATCACTAGGGGATTTGGCTATAGAAACATGGTAAGCACACCTAAAGTCTAATGTATGTTGGAAATATCTTGAAAAAACTTGAAATAGGTCTGCCACAATTTTTAAAGACTCAATATTTGCTATATCTTATCTTAAATAAATTTAACATTTATCATACTAGTAGTTTTTATCATGATATTATTAGAGTGGTCATCTCTTGGTCAATACCCAAGGAATTCATGTATTTGTTCATGATATTAGGAAAAACACACACGATTAATCCTATGTGGACCTCTCAATGTTAAATGTCCCAACAGAATATTTTCTAGTTTTATAAAATTTAGAAATCTAGTAACACATTCCTACCCACTTTCTTTATTTTCAGCCTTTCCTAGAATTTTGGCTTCATCCTGTTTCTGCAGTGTTCTCCATGTTATGAGAATGTTCGAGATATGGGATGGTTCTTGAGTCAATTTTTTTGCAGATGGCACACGAACTCCATATGATGTTAGCTGGTGTTGTCAGTCCTATCACTGGAGAAAATATAAAGCCAGCATATGGGGGAGATGAAGAATCTTTCCTTAGAAAAGTTGTGACGCCCATTTATGAAGTCATTGCAAAGGTAATAGATTTCTTGTACTGATATATCCTCCCACTGTATAATGTTCTTTACAATGGTGATGTGTTGATAAATTTTGTATTGACTTATGGTGCTACATATTTCATTTATATAGGAGGCCGAGAGAAACAAAGGTGGCAGAGCCAAACACTCACAATGGAGGAACTATGATGATCTGAATGAGTTTTTCTGGTATGATATCTTGCAGCAATAATTAATATTCTTTAGGTTTTGAAATAAGCCGTACATAATGCTGTTACATAACTGTTCTTTGACAGGTCAGAAAATTGTTTCAGCCTATGCTGGCCAATGCGAGCAGATTCAGAATTTTTTTATGTCCCAAAGGAAGAAGAAAAGCATCCAATTCTGAAGGTGACAAATGTTCTTCCATGCTTTTCTTTTGAATTATTAATATTCTGTAAACATCTTCCACAATAAGGCAGAGACACTATAAACAGCAATGGAGTATAAGTTCTCTTTAAGTTGTAAGCATTGGTTAAAACTTAGAATGTACAGAAATGAAGAAGTGTTTTATAAGTTGGAAATTGGTACATTAATTTAATGATGTAGTATATCAGATTTGGAAGATGGTTCGTTTTGGCAGAGGAATATGCTTTCATCCAAGGATAGGGACAAACATATCTACCCGTGGAGCCAAAGATAGGGACTAACACATCTACTCATGGTTTTACAACAAGTTTGGATAGGGACAAACACATCTATCCAACATCAAGGTTATGAACAGGGACACACACATCTGCTCACAACAATTATGATTGGGGACAAACACATCTAATCATAATTACAAGCTCCTGTGATTGGGAACAAACACTTCCAATCACTTACACCATCTTGTGAATGGGGACAAACACACCCATCCACAAACAATCAACAATTGTGATTGGGGACAAACACATCCAATCACAACATAAAAATATTGAGAAGTAATTTCTTGTTGTTGCATATGCAGCCACCATTATAGATCATTGCCACTCTAATCACAAATGATATGAGACAGTTGCTGCTGCCACCTGGAAACCAATCTTGGCTTTAGTCATTTTGGCACAATTTGTTTGGTCACTAATGCAATTTCACGGCCCCATTGCTAGTGATTGATGAGAGGTCGTTGAATGTCCTCCAGCCTTCTCTGCCTCCATCCTCCAATTGGTTTGCTACTTTCTTAGCAATTATTTCTTTGAAGCTCAACTATAAAATACCCCCCTTCAATATGAACGTCGCATACAAGCGATAATGCATTCATTTGCAAATGAGGAATTTTTTTATTTTATTTTTTGACACTTTTGAATATGGATAGACATACTTTTAGTGACACAATAATTTATGACTCATAATAGACCCTATTTTGTAGAAAATAATACAACTTGACTCAACAACACTTTGAGACACTAAACAAATAACAATTTAACTTCAATCTAAAAGAACTAGACACTCAATCTATAGACTATAAAAACTAAACTAAATAATATAAAATTACTATTTTAAATGACCCAACTCACATTTGTTGATTGATGATTGCGTAGGTGACTATAACATGTCTTTACTTCTCCCAAAATGAACGGTGAGATTTCTTGACAATTTAGCCAAATCTAGCTATGTTTTTCCCAAAAAACCTTTATTATAAAGTGGAGCAAAGGTGTATCATTCACCACACAGAAAATCTCCCTTGATGGTAGCTTTACAAAATCATGACCTAGACCAAGAGCCTTGTCTTAGAGGTGCTAGATTCTTCTCTTCTTTCCAATCCACAAAATATAGAGACACTCCTCACTTGAACTTATCCTTGAACAAACTCCACACTATCTTTTTTGGATCGATGACTTCAAACAACCATTGGATTATATTAACATTAAATTTGCAGATCCATAATTCCCTCTATCTCTTAACTTGCATGTCCATAATCTCTCAACAAAAATGTTCATTCATCATCCCCACATTCAGATCTTTGAGCACCTCGATAATCCTCACACACAAATTGGCCTCTCACGTGGCTTAAAGGAACTCACTTAGTAGATTTGTGACCACTTCCTACGCATGTTTACAACCCTACAAGGTGCAAATTTATAGCCTGCTTCACAAATATTAAGTTGCTCACCTTGTTATGAATCAAGCACACATGGAATCGACTTGCAAGTAAAGTATTCAACCTACGCATAGATCTACTGTATGAAGAAGATAATTGATGACACAACAATGATAATCCACAAAAATCTAGCAATGAAGGTCTTTGATTTTTGAAGGGAGCAATTGAGAGGAGTTTCCCGGGGCACCGGCTACTATCTCATCCTTCTGCACAACAGCAGAGCCTCTTTGCACTCGCAAAATAGTCGAGGACAAGAAAGCTGTTGCAGGCTAGCGCAGGGTGATTTCGTGGTTGTTATTCTGCACTTGTTGCAACTTCAAACGCACCATAAACTCATAATAT
>VDFB02026721.1:0-15891 GCA_007258455.2 Sequoia sempervirens | reverse complement strand
AAATTGCATGAAATTAAAGGATGATTTTGGCATTTTGATCACCCAGTTAAGGGGAGAGCATCAACCTATCACCACACAAGCACAATAATCAAATGTTCAATTTTTAAAGCCCAAATAACAATCTTCTATTCTATGTGAAGATATTGCTTCACAAAAGACATGATGTTAATTTTAACCAAATAGAAAATGTATGATGACTACCCTAGGATTGATATGTTTTAAACCAAATGACTACCCTAGGATTGGTTCTTTTTAGTTCAAATGCATCAAAATAAATTTTTGGCCATGGTTGCATCAGATCTAAATAGAAAATTACATAAGTGCTATAACAGAGGTCAGAAGCGCTATTTAAATCATTAGAATCACTATAGAATTTGTAAGCATTGTAGAATTTGGCATAAGCACTAAAACTTTTGGTGGAAGTGCTAAAATAGTATTGAACCTAGAACAGTTAACCTTCCTAAAAGCTTTTGGCAGAAGTCCTAAAACAAAGTGCATAAGTGTTATTGTTTTTGTCGGAAGTGTTGAAATAGTCATAAGTGATAAAATTTTTGGTAGAAGCATTGCAAAATCCCTCGATCATGCTAAAATAAAACACAATTGTATCTTGTACAAACACATTTTAAAAAAAATGTTAAAATATGGGGTTAGGGCCCCACGGTGGGCACCAAAATGTAAGTGTGGAATAAGTAAACTTAGTACACTTCTTAATAAGACATTATATCAAAGAATCAACAATTTAAACTAATTTAAAATAAGAATCTACTAAAAGCGTCATATTGTTCTCTATCACTAAATATTTATCAAGTCACAGGGCACTCAGATTAGGTAAGCATTGTGACTATTAAAATGCCAATCTAGAGAATGAGATGTTGCTAAATGCAATGATGTAATCCTATATGATTATTGCTAGCTGATATAAGGAAGCTTCTATAATCTAAATTGACATGAAACTACGATGAAAGAAACTACAATAAAACTATGATGCAGCTATGATTATGATTCTACTAATGCTATGGTTGCTATTGCTAAAATGCTTGATTGCTTGATTGCTTTTCTTGCAGGAATTTTTTTACAAATATGGGATTCATTTCCTATTTCAAAAGATTGTTTATATAGATTCATGGTAGCAATTTTCAGCACAACAAAGGCCTGGATTCAATCTAAAGAATTGAATAGTGATCTAGATGAAGAAGCTTGAGCTAATGAAGGGAATGGTTTCTCCCCATGAAAACATCAAACCAAATGATAGGAAGAATTAGAGGAAGGAGATCGAGAGATTGATTCCAATTTGTCTCCAAAGCTTTCTCGTGAAATGCTAGTTGAATTAAATTAGATATTTGATGTCTAATTTGGTAGGTGAGTGAATAGAGGAAATTTTCCTTTATGCCTTTATTTGAATATTTTGATTTATTCAAATTAGCAAAAGAGAATAAATAATTTAATAAAAAAAATATAGAATTTGTTTATTAAATAAATATAGAAGGGATATGATAATTAAACAACAAAGTATTTAAACTTGTTTATTTAATTAAGATGGAATGATGTGATAATTAAATAACACAAACTATTGAAGTTTCTTATTTAATTAAAATTCAAGAATAAAAGAATTAGAATTAGCATAAAACTATAAATAAATATTTATATTTATTTAATAGTAGATGAAAATAAGGTTAATTAATCAAACAAATCGTATTTAATTTATTAGATTGTCCAGACCAATTTTAGGTGTATACAGGTCACACCTAGAACCTAAAGTTATGTGTTAGGAAAAATGTTGTGTTTAATGTTGTTTGTTAAGATAACATCCAAAAATACACTTAATATAAGCATATGAGGGCATAAAGGGGAAAAAACCCATAAGAAAGGTGTAAATAGTGAAGATGTGCCTAGAAGAGCATGAAATCTTGTTACAATACTTTACAACACTTCAAAATAGGACTTGTTGATGAGTTAAAAGGTGATTTTTAGGTGAATTGTATTAAATAGAGTCTAGAATAATGTAGAAATGTCTTAAAAAAAATTTCAACACCTTCACAAGATGTTTTTCTTTGAGTTTTAGTACCTAAAATAAGCATGTTCAAGCCATGTTACATCATAAAATCAAAGCAACATAGTTCCAACACCATGAAACAAGACCTAAAAGGCCATGCAAATGACAAGGGGCTATTTTTCTATGGCATAGTAGGAAAAATAAAATCAGGGGCTTTGAAAGGAACTCAATGAAATCTAAGCTCTCTAAATGGTATATCAAACTCTAGTTCAAAATCTTTTAGATGAGACTGCTCCCATAGCTCTCTTACTAGCTTTACAAATCCTTGAAACTCTACATTGATTTTATTTTTCCTATCCCTCTCTTGTTGTTCTTCCTGAATTTCATCAAGATCATACATTGAACTTCTTTCCCCTCCTAAATTTTGGACCACATCCATTACCTCCACATAAAAGTGGACATCGTAGGTCTTCATGGTTCCCACAACATGATAAGGTTATGTAAATGAAAATGAAGAAAAGTGATCATCTCCTTCTCCACTAGCTAGAAGAATGCATGCTTAATGTTTTGATACATGATATCAACTCTCTCTTCTTCTCTCATGGTTGAATACCAAAATCCATTATGGTGGACCTCTAGAGTTCTAGTCATCTTTCTTCCTTTTCCACCAAATGTTGGTCTGATCCATAAGTCTTCCAACCTAATTGCCTTTATTTTTGAAAGCCAAAGTTTCTCCTAAGTCACTAGTGTAGCTCTCTCTACCTTTTTAGACTCTTTCATTGATACAGATTGTCTATGGTATTTCATCATTTTTACCACATGGTTGATGTACTTTGAATCCTTGGATCTAAAGGAAATTTCTCTAACATAAATACCACTAGGGAATTTCAATATTGGCATGTAGTTGGCATTAAAGCTAGTACTTGGAACATTGAAAATTATCTTTATATAAAAATTCCCTCCATCTAGTTGGCTTGTAACACTCTTGATGGTGGCTAAATGAAATGGAACTATGATGCCATATATGGGTACCAAAAAAACATCATTTTTCATATCAACCTTAATCATGGGCTCTCTAGAAATGAGGATATCTTCCAAATTTTTGTATGAAACCATCTTATTGGATGGATTGGAAGAGCCATGTCTATCTCCTATACCAATGCCCCCTATAGACAATCTTCTTGCAATTTCTGCATTCTTTTGCAAAGGGTTGGCACTTAAGGTTATGTAATAGAATTTACAATTGATAGTTAAATTGTATAACAATATTTTTTATGATCTTTACTAACATTTATTAGATTTGCTTCATGTTTTACATCATTGTAATCACATATTAGTTGTAAATTTTTTGAAATTTTATTATGGTATGTGCACTTTGATACAATGTAATATGATTATGGTTTTGTCTCACATGTTTCAATATTAGATATATAACATAAAATTAAATCATTGCATGAAATAAATAATAATTTTTTATTTTAAATAGTTTTTCTTGTAGAACATAGGTCTTCTAGAAGATCAAGATGATCCTCATCATGATATAGATCTAGAAAATATTGGTTCTTTAGGTACAAATCACATGGAAGAGGATGATGATGACACAGATTTAGAAGGCATCGAGGCCAATGAAAATGATGATACTGATGAAGATGATGATGATTGATGTAGAGACAAGGATGACATTAACCATCTTGTATAATGATTTCTCACTTTGATCTTCTATGATCTTCAAAAACACAAAATGTTTCTTTAAGGAACTTTGTCACCCAATGGCTCAAATGTACCCTCAATGTTTTCAAACTTTTCTGAGACACCAAGAGGCATCTCAAAAGATTAATTTCTCCATCCAAACAAGGCTAACTCACTCTCAAAGCCTTAAGAGATTATGTTTGTACATTCACCTTTCAAGCTTCCATGCACCTAATAGGTATCCAAACCCTATTTTAGGAACTTAACTCACAACCATAGTAACAAATCCTCCAACCACTCACACTTACAAGTACCCATTAACTTGGTACAAAACATATCTCAATTTCACATTAGGCCTCTTGGACCATCTGCACTCAAACTAGCCTTTTAGGCTGAAACAAGCTCCCATTAGCCCTATTTTGCAAAGGAACCAATCTCCAAACTTGTCACAAAACCCAAATACCACCAAAAAGTCCTTAAAATACCTACAAAACTCAATATTTTCCAACTTTTGGGTCTGCACTCACTCTTTATGGACCAATTTCACAATACCCTCACTTTTCCTAATTTGACCTAGGGGTTATTGAAAGTATTATGTCTAGACCTTCTAAAAACTAAAAAACACTTCAAAATCTCATTATTTTTCCTATACATGCTTTAAAAAACTTCACATTATCTTTCCATCATGTTTGACACACACTTCCTTTGTAAATCAACTTATTTTTACTCATTTTCACCCTTTTTCTAACTAGGGTTTCGACCTCTCTTACACTTTTGACCACTTCCAACCTCTTATATCAACTAGACACCTCTATATACACTTTCTAACACTAGGTTTAGGGAATACTACCCAATTCTCATTCCCTATACACTTTTCACTCACTCTAGCCTTGATTCAAAGGCCTAAAACTTATTTTTCCAATAGGGCCTAGCATTATCAATCCTCATTAATCTCTCCCTTCAACATAAAGAACACATATCTACACCTAAAATAATCTACATAGGTCCATTCCTCTGAGTTATAGGCTATACAGAAGGAGGAATGGCCTTTTCAATACATATTGAACTTCAAATCCTTCTACCCCTGTTTTAGACTAGTTTTCAAATATCAACCTCTAAATTGCTCAAAACACAATAAAACTCCTCAAGAATGGATTATAAATATGTCCAAAACCATGCTACAACAAATTCAAAACATTCAAGAGAAAAACCCTATTGTACGGACCTATACCCTAGCTAGTAATAGAGAAAAACTTAGAAAATAACTAAAAATTAGTGCCTTTTGATTGAATTTCTCCTTCAAAGTGGTTCAACAACCCTTGTTCAAGCCTTCAAGAGGCCTTAAATAAATTTTCAACTCAAAAAAAAACCATGAAATGCCTATAACTAACCATTAAACTACCTTTACCCTTCAAATTCCCAAATGTTGCAATTTTATAACTTTACATGACAACTTTTGTCATGATTTGCAATTTTACATCTTAGGATTAAAATTGACCTCCTAGGACCTCTACAACATTAAAATGGCTAATCAAGCCTTATTAAAACAACTCAAAACTTTAATTTTTCCTCTTTGGAGGCATGCTCCTTCAAAAGTTGCACCTGCACCATTCACCCGACCACAATTTCCTTCCAAGTCTCATGGATGTCTTTGTCTTGAATTAGTAACATCTTCATGATCTTCATCCTTTGATGCCCCATATTTTGCTTGCAATTTCTTCATCTTTACTTTATGCTTGTACTTGTCTTTGCTCACCAACTCTTCACTTCTTGCTTTGTCATTTTGGATTTGCATCTCTATACTCTTGTTTGTTCTTACCAACTTCTTCCATCTGCATTGGCTTTGTCCCTTAACTTCATCCTCTGTAAAACAACTCATCCTCTATCTTTCCTCTTTCAGCTTCACCCAAGGGTTGATTCTCATCATCACAATAATCAAAACAAGGAAGTAGCATATAACCTCCTTCATTCTCTACCTCTTAACTCTTCTCCTCACAATCTTTCTCAGGTTCACCATGCTCAAAACCATCATCACAATAGAAAACAACTTCCATGTCAAAAATTACTTCAATCTAGGACAATCCACTCTCCTAACCACATCACTCACTCTTTTCTCCATCTCATTTGAATATTTTATCAACACTTCCTTCTCATCCTTCACTTTGCTAACCTTTGTCAACTCATCACTATGAGCCCCTTTCATCTTTGGGACTCTTGGAAAACTATTTTCATTTCCATCTTCACCTTTCAAGATGACCACATTCTATACAAACTCTTTCTCAAATTATTTCACTATCTCTTGCCATTTCTCTTAGCATGTTGTCCTCTCTATCATTTTGTCTTGTATTTGACTTTCTTCCTCTAGGAACTCTGTCCTCACAGATTTAGAAAATCTTTCCAACTGTTCATCATCATCTCCTCTTAATATCATACATTCAACATGCTTTACTACAACCTCTTCCCCATTCCTTTTCCAATCACTTAGGCTCAAACTGCTTATCTTTGTATTTTCTAATTCTCTAACCTCTTGTCCCCTCATTGAACAATTCCTCTCACTTTCCATGCTCTCCATGTTCTTGTTTTCATTCTCAAATGTCTATCTCTCTTTTTCTAGACCTTTATCTTGGCTTCCTTCATCTATCTTCATCTTATCCAGCATCAAATTGGCAACCCCCTTAATCTTTGGTTTTCTTGATCTAATCACCTTTATTTTAGCAGTGCTTGGCTTCTCCTTATTCTCTTTCCCTTTCAAGGGACACACTACCATTCCTATCATAATTTCTTCACTCTTCTTAAGCCTTTCAAGGCTCTCAACAATCTCTAATTTACATTTTCCTTTATTCATCTTCTCAACTCTCAATCCATTTTCCTCTAAGAACTCTTTTCCTTTGGGTCTTTCAACACCTCTATTCTCAAACTCTTGCTACTTTCCATTTTTTTCATCTTCACCTTGTTGTTGTTGCACTTTGTGTGCTTATCCAATCTCTGACTGTAGAAGTTGAAAAACCAACTCCTGATCCCCAGAATCACACAAACAATCACCTATCACATGCAACAGATATTTAGAACAAAAATGAAAGATGTTCTGTAAACTCTCAGAGCCAAAGTTGTGCAAGCAAAAATCAGCATTATTGATTATTGAGAATAATGTTTTACAAATAATACAAAAGCCTTCAAAAAGACAATGATGCAATAAAGTAGGAAAAAGCAACCCTAATCTTATCTTGAGCAAAAAGACAGCTCAATAAGATAAGATAAGAATTAAAAGATAATTATCCTAGGAAATAAATAATTACCTAAGTAAACTTATCCTAAAGTGTAATTAAATAATTAATTACACCAATACCCCCCCATAAGTGAAACTTAGGGAGAAGCAAATTATTATGCAAATACGAGTCCTGGCAACAAGGCCTGATCAGGTACTCATGTACAAATGCAAGGAAAACTAAATCAAATGGGGTAAAGGATAAAACCACATGGGAACAAAACTCCTCCCCAAAATAGAATGTAATAAACTACCTAAGTGATGAAAAATGGAGGACTCCATAAGACCCCCCAAGGACACCATTCATCACAAAGATACATGAAAGAATCCCCCCATAAGCGAGGAAGAAAGAGACCACAGATCCCCCCCAGAATGAAGTAACTCCAAAAGAAGTGAAGAAACTGCATCTCCAGAAAGAAGAGAGAGGGAAGAGGTCAAATGAAAGAAATCTCTAAAGGTGGAATAGGTGCAGCCCAAGATGTCTCCATGGAAGTAGGTGTGACCTCAACAAATGAAGAAGCTGAAGTAGGTGAAGACTCAATAGAAACCTCCAAAGATGTATGATCAACTAGATCCTATTGCACTAAAACAAAAGAAGCAATAGGAGGAGGAGGAGATGGAGCAGAAGGCTCGAGAACAAGATCCGAAGTGAGAACAACAATGTTCAAGAAGCCAAATCTTTCCTCTGAATGATGATGCACACGTGAAGTGTGAGGAACAGCTGTAGGAACAGAAGCACCACCAGTAGCAAAATCAGTGAAGGAATACAACTGAGAGGAGTGATCCACTATCCCAGTAGCAATGACTGCTCTACTCTCCAAGTCTCTGATGATAACTGAATCGTGCAAACCCATGCATCTCCCATTGCCCCATGTGTTATCCGGGATAGATGCAAACAAGTACATGTAGTCAAGTGAGGGACACACAAGACATCCTAAAAGGAGTGGTCCCCAAAACTAATAGATCATTTCCCTATAACACTCATGTAAGTTTTGTTTCCCATCAAAATGGGAGACATAGTGTAAGGCTCAAAGGAATTGGACATAGACTTTGAAGATGCCATATGATGAGATGCTCCTGAATCTAGAAGCCATCTCCCTGATCCAATACCTGAAGAAGCACAAAGAGCATGTCCCTTCATATCTGATGAAGTATGTAAACCAGCTGTGCCTGTGTTATGTTGCTCTAAAGAAGAAGAATGAGGAGGAGATGATGCAGACATCCTAGAAGGAAAATCAATCTGATGTTTCTGGAGAAGATGTTTCAACTCATCAATGTCCTTGTAACAATTATGTTCTGCATGTCCTTCCCTCTTGCAATATGCACATGTAGACTTCTCCTTCCTAAATGATTTCCCCTTAGAAGAGGAGGATGAATATGAGGACTCCTTTTGTTGCTCATGAGGTTCAGAATCCTTTTGTTTCTGTTCCTTGCCTTTTCCTGTAGAAGCTTTTTGATCTCTGGGCTCCTGTGATGCAATAAGTGCCTGTGAAGAGGAAGAAGGTTTCACCGTACCCATGCTAGCTAACTTAGCTTGCTCTCGAGTGAGAGATGAAGCAAAGTCATCAAGAGAGGGCATAGTGAATCTCGTACCAAGTGCATCCCTAGTGGCATAAAAGGTAGAAACAAAAACTGAATAATCAGGTCCAAGCTTAGAAAGGATGGACAATACCAACTGAGAGTCTTCTTTCTGAACACCACACTGTGATAACTGTAATCTAAGAGACTTGAATTTGGTGAAAAACTCCTGGATGCTGTCAAAATCCCTAGGATTTAAGCCAATAAGCTCATTCTCTAACTGAAAACCTCTCATAGTATCCTGCTTCCCAAACAAGGACTCCAAAGTATCCCATATCTCATTTGGTGTAGTGCAAGATTCAATGTGGAAAAGGAGGTCAGATGAAATAGATAGACATAATGTGCCATAAGCTTCATCACACCTATTAAACCATTTTCTCTTTTCAGTAGCACCTGTAGGTTCAATTTCTGTACCCATGGTTACCCTATACAACCCTTTATGTTTCAAGTGAATCTCCATTTGTTTTTTCCAACCAAAATAGTTGAATGGAGTAAGGGGTGCAATTTTGTGTAAATCCATGATAGAAAACAATAGTAATATACTCTCAAATAAAAAAATTCCTCTTGGATCTCAAAAAAAACTCCTGATTGGACGTTTCCCAAGAAAATAACTGAAAAGGTAAAGGCTGAGATCGAACAGAAATATCAGATACCTGGTAAAAAAATCTAGAAAAATAGGTCTGAGATCTGTGTAGAGCACTGAACCAGCTTTCCAACGCCTATTCGTTTTCAAAAAACAGAGCCAGGACGCAAAAGTTACGCCGCCCAGAGTGAAAACTGGCTTTGACAGGAAAAAAAGGCATCAAAATGGAAAAATAAGAAAAAATACCAGCACCACTAGAACGGCGTCAGAAGCAGCTTTCCGATGATATCTCGTTTTTGAAAAATGGAGACCATATGCTCAAGATATGACCATTTTACTAAATATGCTCATTTAGGCTTTAAACCAAAATTTTTATTAATTTAAAGATGAAAAAATTAATAAAATATTTAGCTGAACCTTTATGCACGAAAATAGAGGTAGCACAGAAGTCAAAATGGCACAGAAATCAATGCGACTGTACGGATCCGTACGGATTTTTTTGCAACTGTTTTGAAATTTTCTAAAAACACTAAAAAATTAATTTTCAGCAAACCCTATCATATTTTATATGAAAATAGGGGTTTTTGGGCCTTCTGAGTGCATCTATGAGGTCTTTTTTGCACTAGCATGCACTATTTGAGATATCAAAGTCAAAATTTCTTAAAAAATGATGAAAAACCCCGCTGATCTGACAAAAAATACTGGAATAAAACCCTTGCACATAAAAAGATGTTGTGAGAGAATATCTTCAAAACACGAATAGGCAGCAATAGATTTGGAGCTCTGATACTATGTAGAAGTTGAAAAACCAACTTCACAGTCCCCAAGAATCACTTGCAAGCTATCACCTATCACATGCAAAGATATTCAGAACAAAAATAGAGAAGTTCTGTAAACTCTCAGAGCCAATGTGTGCAACCAAAAATCAACATAATTATTATTGAATGAAATTGTTTTACAAATAATACAAAAGCCTTCAAAAAGGAATTGAAGCAATAAAGCAAGAAAAAACAACCCTAATCTTATCTTGAGCAAAAAGACAACTCAATAAGATAAGACTAAGAATTAACTTAGGAAATAAATAATTACTCTGCAGAACTTATCCCAGTGTAATTAACAATTAATTACACCAATACTAACATCTTTCTTTCTCCATCTCTTTAACCTCTTCACTCTACAACCTTGTATCTTTATCACATATTGTTGCTTCAGTTATTTTCTTCTTGTTATTGGCTACCTCTTCACCATGTTTGTTCTTCTCATGCCTCATTTCCTCTCTCCTACCTTGCATTAATATTCTCTTTATCCTAAACTATTTCTTATCCTCTTCTACGAAAGGAATCAAAGTGAAAGTAACACCATATTTCTTTCTCTTGTAACTATTTTCTCTTCCATCATATAGAGAAAATATATCATACATCCATGACACTCCTAACAATAGATGGAACACACTCATAGGCACAACATCACACAAAATTTTCTCTAGATGCACCTACATGAAATTCAACCCAAGCTTGTTCATTGATCAACAAAGGATGCTCTCCATTCACCTAATAAATAAAATAGTGTGACTCATGAGGTATCCTTTCTAAGTGCAATTTGTCAATCATTTCTTGAGATACCAATGTTGGAAAAACAAAGATAGAAAACTAAGAGGGGGGGTGAATCAGTTGTGATAGAATATTTAAACTTTTCAACTCAACTTAACTTAATCTCAGATATGATGAAATAATAATAATTTTACGTGGAAACCTTCTTAGGATAAAAACAATGGTGGATGTTAGTCCACAATATTATACCCTGTTAAAAGTATAATGAAAAAATAATGGGAATGCACATGAATTCAAGAAAATTTCCTAGAGATCACTACTCAAATACAAAAGGGCTCACTTCCCAAAAATACAAAGAAATTCAGATTAGATCCACAGGGTATGAACTGAGAAAATAGTTTCTACAAAAGCCTTATTACAGTTCCAATTAAGCACAAAAAACCTTCTTCACACTTTGCTCAACCTTCTTCTCACTCTGCTCTACAATTGAATGGATAAATCAATATTCACATACTTTTTCTTCTTTAGATTTCCTTCACTTCATACACACTAAATTCACACAAAGAATCACTCTTATATATCCGTGACATAGAATTACATCAACAACCTTGTTGACCAAAAATATAAAACATATTCACAATGTCGGCCCAAATTTACAAATAAATTTTCAATGTGAATCATACATCGTTGACTTATATTATGGTGCAACCTAAAACAATATCCTCAAGTGTGCCAAGCATTCAATTTTCAATCTTCAAGGATTTGCAACATGTTACAACCATCATTTCAAATGAGAAGATGAAAACCTGAACACACATGAGAAAAATATTTGACCATGAGCACAATGATCAACACAGACATACAACAAGGATAGAGAATGATATAGAGGCATCCACAAACAACAAGAAGTAGTAGAGAAGCATCTACAACAATACAAACTATTATAATTGCATAATCTTCAATCAAGAACACTAATAGAAACCATAGAAACACTACCAGAACACAATTGTCCATAACACACTCAAATATTTAGATGGACCTTTGTAACTTCCGGTAGAAGAACTAGATACTTTCAATAATAAACCCTTTATTCCTCAACAACTGATCTTCAATATACTGAAAGAAAACACCTTCTTGACCTTCACTATTCCACTGGAAACTTACAACTGTTCCTTTAACAATTTTCTCAATATCCTCGACATATATAACCTTCAATACAATCAATGCTAATAGTGTTGGCATCAATGAAAACCACATATCAGAAACACCACCACAACATCCAAAAATCTCCCCCTTTGGAATTGATGGCAACACATGATGTGAAAAATACCATCAACACAATTATACAAACTCAATTACACTTACTCCCCTTTAGGTTATGACTCTTCTCCTCAATTTCTCTTCTCCCCCTTTAACATCAATGGAAAAGGTGAGCATTACCTTTCCACATACAAGCTATGAACCACATATTTGCACATCTGACTACTCCCCCTAATTAGTAGCCATGGAAACATCAATCTAGATTAGGAAATATCTATGAAGCAAAAGGATTGATGCAAGTGAATGCATCTTTAGTTCATATCAAGAGGAGTAATCACCTCTAGCATCCCTCTAAGATACACAAAAATATCCTTTGGCAATGACTTGGTGAAAATTTCTACAACCTATTCTTTGGTAGGCACATACTCAAGTCTGACTTCATTCTCATTCACTTTCTCCCTGAAGAAGTGAAACTTGATTAATATAAGCTTGGTCTAATAGTGTAGCACAATATTCTTTGATATGTTGATTGCACTTGAGTTGTCACAGTATATGGCAATAGGCTCATCATATACTATTTTGATATCTTTCCACATTTGTTTCATCCACATCACTTGAGTACAATTGTTTGGATCAACAATATACTATACCTTAGTAGTAGATAGAGAAATGGAATTCTACTTTTTACTCAACCAAGACACCAACTTCTTCCCTAGGAAGAAGGCACCACCACTAGTACTCTTCCTGTCATCTACATCTTCTTCCCAATCCGCATCAGTATATGCACTCAAAGTAAGATTATCATCCTTAGGATACCAAGGTCCAAAGTCAACTGTTCCTTTTAGATATCTGATGATTCTCTTTACAACAATCACATGAGACTCTTTTGGATCAACCTGAAATCTAGCAACCATATATACAGCATTCATAATGTTTGGTTTGGTCTAAGTTAAGTAGAGAAATCCTCCAATCATTGACCTATATCTTGTTCGATTTTCCTTAGGAGAATCATCATTCTATGTTAACTTGCATCTAGTTACCATGGGAGTACCAACAGGCTTTGAGTCTTTCATGCCAAACTTTTTCAACAGCTCTCTCACACATTTGGATTGATATATGAAAATCCCATTGTCTAACTAAGTAACTTGCAATCCCAGAAAGAACTTCATCTCTCCAATCATACTCATCTCAAATTTAGTCTTCATTTCATCAACAAACTTCATACATAGATTATAATCTCCTCCAAAAATAATGTCATCAACAAACACCTTAATAATCAACTCTTTGTAATGATCCAACTTGAAATACAAGTTTTTGTCAATAATACCTTTCTTTAATAAGTATTTATCCAATCTAGTATACTACACTCTAGGGAATTTCTTGAGTCCATATAGATCTTTCTTCAATTGGAAAACCATGTCTTCCTTATCAGTTAGTTGAAATCCATCTAGCTGTTCAATATATACTTCTTCTTCTAACTCACCATTTGGAAAGGTTAACTTCACATCCATTTGATAGACTTTATAGTCCTTATATGCAACATAAGTAAGAAATAACCTTACAACTTCAATTTTGGCAACAAGGGAAAAGGTTTCTTCAAAATCAATACCTTCCATTTGTGAATACCCTTTACATACTAGTCTTGCTTTATTTTGGACCACTTCACCTTCTTCATTAAAATTATTCCAAAAGACCCATTTAGTACCAATCACATTTGTATCTTTAGGTTTGGAAACAAGTATCCATGTATCATTCTTTTCAATCTGCATCAGTTCTTCCTTCATAGCTTTCATCCAGTGTTCATCTTTGTAGGCTTCATTGGCATCTTTATGCTCAATCTTGGAAATCAAGCAAAACTTTTTTGCAATCTTTCTTCTAGTTCATACACCTTTATTGTTATCTCCTATAATTTTATTTTTGGAATGATTTAGCTTCACATACATTGGAACTTTAGAACTCACTCAAACTTTCGGTTCTTCTATTCTCTCTTTTGCACTTGCACTTGTCTTTGCTTCTTGACTTACTTGATTTACCAAAACAAATTGAAGTTGATTTACCAAAACATATTGAACAATTTGAATTTGATTCTATGTCTAATTATTCTTCCCTTTGTTTGTACTATCTTCCTGGTCATCTGAATCATATCCATAGTATCTGGATGATCTAGTAGAGTCCTCATCAACTCTGACATTTGCACTCTCAACCATTTTTCTTAATCTTTTGTTATAGCACTGGTATGCTTTGCTTTTAGTAGAGTAACCTAGAAAGATTCGTTCATTAGTTCTTGCATCAAATTTTCCTATGTCATCATCTCTCTTGATATAACACTTGCTTCAAAAGATCTTAAAATACTTAACATTAGGCTTATAACCAAACCATAGTTCAAAATGAGTCTTATTAGAATTAACATTGACATTTACCAAGATTAAAGTGTAAAAACAATGCTTAAAACTTCACTCCAATAGATGTGACACATTTCCTTCTATCATCATTGTTATAGCAACATCCAGAATTGTTTTGTTCTTTCTCTCTACAACTCCATTTTGTTGAGGGGTTTGAGGAGTAGATAAGTATATTTTGATTCCATGCTCTTCACCAAAAGAATTGAAATTCCTAGACGTGAACTCACCACCTCTGTCTGACCTTAAGCATTTAATTTTTAGACCTTTCTCATTCTCTGCCATAGCTTTGAAACTTTTGAACTTCTCTAATGATTCACATTTTTCTCTTAAGAAAGAAACCCATATCATCCTAGAATAATCATCAATAAGCAGCATAAAGTACCTTTCTCCATGAAGACTTCTAACTCTAGAGGGACTGCATATATAAGTATGGACCAGCTCTTGTAATCCATTTGAATGATGTTGTTTTCTCCAAAAGTAAACTCTAGTCTATTTTTTCATTTGACATTCCTTTCAAATTGTTTTAGTAGGCTTCATTAGCTTAGGTTGATCTCTTACTGCTTGAGTGGATTTTACCTTGACAATGTTATTAAAATTCGCATGACACAACCTCTTATACCATAACCAACTTTCATCTACTTGAGAAATTAAAAAAATTTCAGTAGCAACATTTAGGTCAAAAATATTACCTTTTGTCTTTTTACCTGAAGCAATTATATTTCCAAAACTTCTAAGTATCTTGCATCTTCCACCTTTGAATTGAAGATCATAACCCTTGTCCACCATTTGTCCAATGCTCAGTAGGTTGTGCTTCAAGACTTCAATATAAAGTATATCATTAGTGTTATGCTTACCACCAAGACAATTAGGTCCTTTGCAATGAATCACAATAGCATTGTATCTCTGAATCTTACAACCCCAATGCCATATTTTTCTAGACTTACAAAATTTATTTTGTCACCTTCTTGACCTTCATTTTTCCACTGGCAACCTGCAACTCTTCCTTTAAATTTTTTCTCAATATCCTCGACATATACAACCTTCAATATAATCAATTCTAAAAGTGTTGACATCAATAACCACCATATATCAACAACAAAACCACAACATCCAAAAATCTCCCCCTTTGGCATTGATGGCAACACATGATGTGAAAAATTCCATCAACACAACTACACTTACTCCACTTAGGTTCTGACTCTTCTCCTCAATTTCTCTTCTCCCAAAAAGATTTTTCACATTTCTCTTCTCCCCCTTTGACATCAATGGCAACGGTAAGCATTACCTTTCCACATACAAGATCTGAACCACCTATCTACACATATGAATACTCCCCCTAAGTAGTAGCTAGGAAAACATCAATCTAGATCAATAAATGTCTATGAAGCACATAGATTGATGCAAGTGAATGCATATTTAGTTCATATCAAGAGGGGTAATAACCCCTAGCATCCCTCTAAGATACTCAAAAGTATCATTCGGAAATGGCTTGGTAAAATTTTTTGTAACCTATTCTTTGGTAGGCACGTACTCTAGTCTAACTTCTTTCTCATTCACTTTCTCCCTCAAGA
>VDFB02026720.1:0-11637 GCA_007258455.2 Sequoia sempervirens | reverse complement strand
AGAGAGTGAGAGAGAGAAAAGTATATAAGAAGAGATATAGGGGGAGGGATGGAGAATAAGAAAGTAAGAGGGAATGAGGAAGGTTGAGTGATTTAGAGAGAGGGAGAGAGAGGGAGAGAGAGGGAAGGATGGAGGGAGAGATAGACATGGAGAGAGATAGAAGTATATAGGGAAGGAGAGATAGAGAGTGGGAGGGAGGGAGAAGTATATAGAGAGGGATAGAGGGACGAAGGTCCAAAGGTAGGGGAGAGAGAGAGAGAGAGAGAGAGAGAGAGAGAGAGAGAGAGAGAGAGAGAGAGAGAGAGAGAGAGAGAGAGAGAGAGAGAGAGAGAGAGAGAGAGAGAGAATGGTGAGATAAAGAGAAGTAGAGAGGGAAGGAAAGAGTGTGAAAGGGAGTTCTAGAGAATAAGGGATAAATAATGAGTGAGATAGAGAGAGAGAGGAAGATGTTACAACTTGCTGCTTACTAAAATTTGACCTTCTAATTACTAAAATTTGACCTCTTGATTACTAAAATTTGACATAATGATTATTGAAATTTGACTAAGTTTGAATAATTATAAGATTTTCCAAAACCTATAATTTTCACTAACTCTTAGAGATCCAAAAAAATCTCAAACATCCTGAAACTATATACATGAAATATAACTTAAAGTATAAGAAAGTAAATATCCATATCTAAATGTTTATTTTATGTATATAGTTTCCCTAAAACATAAGGACAATAAAGAGAAGGAATTTTTCAATACATACCATAATGCAAACATGTTATAATGCACTCGCATTTTGTCAATGCATTCAAATAACATGAGAACATTATAACATGCTTGCATTTTTAGAAATTCAAACCATAACACAAGCATGTTATAAAGCACTCACATTTTGGTTTGGTAATGACCAAGCCTAGGCTTGGTCACTACTAACCCATAATGCGAGCACATATTTTTATAATGCACTCACATTTTTGCTATTTCGGGACCAAAAAGTGAAGTGGTCACTTTTTGGTCCTCTGCCTTTATACACTTACCCAATAACACAATGACTAAAATAAGTGAAAATGAAACAAAGAAAATATAATATAAATTTTTTTAGCTTAATTATTGATACCAAATTAACTTGATACAAAAAGGTTTAGAAAAGCAATTTGATAGTGAGTGGTTTAATTGGATCATGAGTTGTGTAACTTCTACCTCATTTTAGTTCTTATAAATGGGGATCCTTCAAAGTTATTTGGAGCTACCAAGGGTCTTCGTCAAGGGGAACTTATGTCTCCTTATTTGTTTATTATTATGGCTGAGGGGCTAGGAAGATTTATCAAGTCTTATGTTAGTCAAGGGTTGATTCAGGGTTGAAGTTGGGATAAAAATTTTCCTCCCCATTCTCACCTCCAATTTATTGATGATACTACCTTAATGGGCATGGCTAAAATAAATGAAGCAGTGAATTTAAGAAAGGATTTGGATACTTTCTTGGCTACCTATTTCCAAAAGATTAATGAGGGCATGTCTTCTATCTTCTTATTCAATACTCATTGGCTTATTCAGGGCATGATAACTTGGATTATTTGATTCCAAATTGGTTCTCTTCCTCTGGTTTATCTGGGGATTTACCTTTCTATGGGATCTCATCTTAAAGATTTTTGGTAGAATTTCTTCCAAATAAGTTTCATAGGAGGGTTATTCATTGGACTTGTAGATGGATTTCATCTATTGGGGATGTTATCCTTCTCAAATCAATGGTTCAAGCTCTTCCTATTTATAGGTGCTTTGTGTAGGTGGATCCTGCATGCTTTGTTGGGGAGTTTGATACCCTAACTCGCCAATTCCTTTGGGTAAGAAATTTTCTCACTTTGAAGTGGAGCCTGGTTAAGTGGGAATCTGTTTGTAGGAAAAAATAGGAGGTAGGTCTCAGGATCAAGCCTATAAGTTTGAATGATTAGCCTTTAGTTGCTAAATTATATTGGTGATGGTGCACTTGTTAGGATCAGGATTGGGCTAGAATCCTTACTCATAAGAACCTTTGGGGAGTGAATTTCTCTGATGTTCCTTAGTGTTTCCTTCTAGAGAAGGGCTCTATGGTTTGGGATAGCCTCAAAAGAGGGGTGAAGTTGATAAAAGGAGGGTTTATTTTGGATTTGCAATAATGGTTCAAAGGATCTTTTTGGGTATGATTCTTGGGATGGTTATCCCCCTATCATATCAATGTTTGCTCATTTGCAACCCCTCTGTGATAATTTGATTGAATCTGACTGGAGTAAGGTGGAGGACTTTAAAACTATTTAGGTTTTGGGTCAGGTGGAGGTGTCTCATTGGAAGGATCCTCAAGAGTAGCCACTAGGAGGAATTGGGGAGATGAGATAGGAGCTAGCAAAGATTTTGGTTGGTAGAATGTGTAGTTCCCTTAAGTGAAGGGATATTGTGGCTTGGGGCCTTGATCCGAAGGGAAAATTTTTGATTGCCTTAGGATATTTAGAGTTGGATAGTTAGTTGTATGGGAAGGTTGGTATCCCTTGGTGGAAGTAGGTATGTAATAAATTTTCTTGGCCCAAATGTAATTTTTTCTTATGGTTGGTTGTCCAAAATAGGTTCCTTAGTTGGGAGAATTTGTAGAAGAGAGGATTCATGGATTCTTTTATTTGTGTTCTTTGTAATAATAATGAGGAATGCACTTCACACCGCTTATTTCAATGTCCTTAATCTAGGGATATTTGACATCTTTGGTGGGGAGTTTGGGAACATCCTTGTGTTCATGCCACTTCTTTAATTTAGTTCTGGGAAAGTATGGGGAGACCTCTAGATAAGACATCTTTTCTTTAGATTTCTTGGGTTATTGACCCTAATTTTTATTATCTAGCATCTTTGGCTAGAAAATAATTTGAGGATATTTCAAGATGCAAAACTGGTGGGGGCTCATTTATGGGGAAAGATGATCATTAGGATCCAAGACACTATTTTAGTAAAATGTGATCTTTTAGTTACAGTGGATCCTAATTATTTTTCTTTTATTAGGAATTTGAATTTGGTGGATAAAGGTTTTGGGTACTCTACAGGTGAAGGTCCTCATAAGGTCAAGAAGAAGATCCATCAGGAGGGTCGCTGACATCCTCCTCCTCAAGGAATCCTAAAGATTAATACTGATGGTTCTTCTAGGGAGAATCCTTGGCATGTGTGGATTGGTGGTATTGGTAGAAATAGTAATGGAGGTAAGGTTTTTTCTTCTCTACATATAAGGGTCAACATTCCAATATATTATGAAGGTTCTTGTGATTCTTCATGTTGTTGAAAGAGGATGCTCTTTGGGATGGAAAATGATTATTTGTGAATTAAATTCATAGATTGTGGTGGATATGCTAAATGAGCAAAGATTTGATGGTTCTAATTGGAAATTGGTTATTGTGGTTAAATAGATTGTGAATCTATGTAGTTCCTTGGAGTTTGTTTCCTTTTGTCATATTCTAAGTGAATGGAATAGAGTGGCTAATCTTCTGAAAAAGTGGGTGTCTGAGCATTCGGAGTGGTGGGATGTTGGTGAATGTGGAATTTTATCCTCATAATGTTCTTTGGCCCTTGAAAAGTTAATCATGGAGGACAAGAATATGCAAGTAGTTCTTTGGTTGGGTACCTTTAGGGTCAGTTCTTTGTTGTCGAGGTGGTGGTATCTTAGTGGGCCAGTGGCCCTTTGATTTTTATTGTTTCTTTGATTTCAATAAATTTTTACCCTTTTTTTTTTAAATTGAAATAAAAAGTTTGGCCTTACCATACAAAAGTTGGAATCTTCTTGAATAATGTAGGTATATAATTCATTTTAATATTTGAGAGTTTAATAGTTTTTTATTTCCTAGAAAATTAGGCTCTACATTGAGTTATACAATAAGACTTCATTTGGAATAAGAGAATTAGGATTTGACTTTATAATTTATCTATTTTATCATATTTCTTAATACCTTATTTTCCTTTAATGTATTGTCATAGAACCCTAAGTATTATAGTTGATTTGATGAATGCACACCCTTTTCCCCAAGATGATGTAATAATATATTTGACACTATATTAGTAAAGAAGAAATAATTTTTCATAGGAGGCTATATATTTTGAAAAAGGAAAATTAATTTCACTTATTCATCTAGAAAACTTATATTATTTCCACTCACATAGGCACAACTACAATAATTATTATTTTAGATTTAATTTACCCATGAATATAATTTTCTCCTAGCCTCCAAAATTAAAATACATTATATTTATCACTTTATTTCCCATGAAAATTGTGTACATTTTTTTAACATAACATATAATAGTTTCGTTTTCAATATTTTTTGAGAATAGATGAGACAATGAATGGAATACTTCATGACTAGAAATGTATTTCCTTGATTCATTGATCCATTAAAATCTTAAAAACTAGTAACAACACCTAAAAGTTTTATCAAATGAATAAAGACAAATATTCATAAGAAATAATGGTATAGAGTAACTCTTAAAAGTATACAAGTGTAGTACTTGGATAATAAGGGTTTGAATAAATTATGCATATTAACAATTTAATAACATATTTGGGTGTTGTTACTAGTTAATTTTTTCATCTTCTAGTTATCTTTAGTTATCTTGAAGGAAATTTTATTGATTATTGTTGAAGGGCCTACTTTGAGAAGACCTCTAAAACATGGTCTCATGTGATTTTCTAATGGAATAAAATTTTAAGTCTTAGATGGTACCATGTAAATTTTTAACAAGTATAATGTATAATTTATATCTCTTTTTTAAAATATTGGAGTAGCTATGGTCTAATATTTGAAAGTTTAGTTTTAGGTAGTGGGGGAGGGAAGGGACAAAGTTATGTAACAACTATTTGAAAGTTTAGTTATAAGCGGGGTGGGGGATTTGGGGTGTGAATTATTAAGAAACTGCTTAACCATGAATTTTTTAAATTAATACATTTTTTTAACTTTCCTTTTCTCATTTTAAATTTTTTTTTATCTTATTAATTTAATAATTAGAATAAAATTATAATATACTATTTTTCTAAAATAAATAACTTGTTTAAAAGGGTTATAGTTTGAATGGTCAAGATCAATTAGCGAGGATGATGGTATATTCTTTGATTAAATCAACCACCATGATTAATATTCCTTGGGGGTTTGATTAGGTTAGGTTCAATCATTGGATGACTTTGATAGAATAGATAAATAACAACTTATGATAGGTTAGCCAAATAACAACTTTTGATTTAGATCCATACTCCCTCCTAGTATTGTAATATGTTATATGCTAGACAATAGACCTAGTGGTGTTATTGATTGATGAATACACACAAATTCAAGAGACTATATAGGGGAGTATAATGATTTAAAATTGTACCTCAAGGTGGTAATAAATATTTAGTAAATTTTTATTTACACTCTTTGATGTGATTTGGTAAGGGGAGTTGTCTATCTTTGATGGATTTGTTTGTCATGGATTTGATGAAATACTCTTTAGTATATGGGAGTGGAAATAGTGTAGCTAGGAGTGATGGGAGAAGGAGAAAGAGAGATTGCTTGAGAGAAAGGAGAATACCAAGTTGAGGAAGCAAAGGGTAACTAGTGGTGTAATGATTGAGGACTTCATAGCTTACCTAGAGTAGGAAATATGAAATCCTAATTATAGGTCATGGATATTGAGGATTTGGGAGTTGGAAAAACAATTTGATGTTGTTCCATATGTTAGGATAAGTGCCAATCAAAAATAATTTATTAAACTTTGTGCAGTTTGCACCTACGCCCCACTTGGAGTAGGACCCTCTTTTTCGAGATGTCTTTTGACCTTTGGTTTTATTGGACTTGTCTTTTTGAGGTCTTGAAATGTTGGTCTTGCTCGCTTTGGTCTTGCCCTAAGGCTTGAATTGGTTAAAGTTGGGTCTCAGTGAAAATCCGGGTTTTGACCAGAATCCGGGATTTTTTGGCTCCGGCGGATTTTCCCAGGTCTTGGTTCATTGTTCGTTTCCTACTTATTCTTCTGAATCTGGGTTTCTGCTTGACTCTGGGATTTTCCGGTTCTGGCGGATTTTCCCGGTCTGTGTTAAAATCCTGAACTTTGCTAAAATCTCGGTTTCTACCTTATCCGCGGAATTCGTGTCCATCTGGATTTTCCGTGTGTCTTAGTTTTTTTCAAAATTTCATCCTGGGCTCGGGTTTCTAGATTTTTCTGACATGTCTTTTCGTTCATTAATGCTCAAAGTACCTTTGCTCAGACGTGAATATGGAGGGATTTAAAGCCTTTTTGGCATCATTTTGACTTCAATATTCACTTGTTTTCTACTTTGGCGTCTGAGAGCATTCTTCATTCGAGCTTTGAGCGTTGATCTTGAGCTACTTGCATGTGGATTGTTTGGGCACTAGTGTTAGGATTTTTGTTGCTAGGGCACACTTGTTTTGCAGTCGCCTCTTCGAGCTCGAGCCTCATCCGTATTGATCCATGGTAAGTCACGTCTATCCCTTCCATCTGTTTGCATGATAATTGAATCTTTCTAGGTCGATTGGTAGCTGTTTTGGGTTGGGCTTTGCTTGGATTATAGTTGTGTATTTATAAAGCTAGGGTTTAAACCATCTTTTCCTGAAACTTCATCACCCGTACCGTGTGTGCTTGTGTTTATCCATTAAATGGTGGGTGTGTCATTATGGATGGTGTTCTGGGTCAGATTTTTGCTCTCTAGGTGCGTAATTTGCTGTCTTGTGCAAGGTTAGGGTTTTCAGTGCTCTACCTAGATTAATGAATTTGTTATGGTTTGTACATCTTGCACCTAGATTAAACTAGCCCCTGCCTTGTGAGGACTCAGAGTAATTTAGATTCATCTTTAGGGATAGTATTCCAAGCCTCGAGCTTACCCTGGTTTTCATGGTGAAGGGTTTATTCATCAAAATTAGGGCATCATTGTTTCGCCATGAGGATTAGTCATTTGAAGGCTTTGGAAATCCTAACTTGTGTGCATTTGAGGTCTTGCTTATTGGAGTTGATTTGGAGATCATTTGAATCCCAGTTATTAAGGTTTTGCATGATCATTCAATTGACGGGTCGCGTGATATCATTCGTCAGGTTTCTGGGGTGTCCATGGAATTCCTGCGCACCTGAATTTTCCTGGTTTCGGCCAATTCTGCAGGGTATGGCGAATTCTAGAATATTTGAACTGTCTGCAAAAATCCATCTTGTCCGGACTTTTTCGGTTTTCCTGTCTAGTTTCATTTCTTTCGATTTTCTGAAGATAGAATTAATGGAGTAGATGCTAAATGTGTATTTCTTGTTGCTAATGGATGAATTTCATGATAATCTTATAACCCTTTTCCCAAACTAACGATTTATTTGGCGAATGGTGTTTTGGCAGCAAGAATCTGTCTGGGTCGGATTTCTCCGAATTCCACCTTGACCGGATTTTCCAGGCTTACCTTGTTTTCCCGGATTGTTTGATTTTTTTGAATTTTCAAACATTGATGATTTGCGATGGATCTTAACTACTTTATATGATTTTATGCTAACCTTTGGATTGGAATATGTATGACAATTGGATACTCATGACATTCTTTTGCGAATGCAGGTTGAATCAAGCAAAGCTGTTGTAGGAAAATCCAAAGGTGATACGGAGGGGTCCTCCATTTTAGAGGCAGAAAGATTAAGATTGGATACCAAGAGTCAGCTGCCAGAAAGCAAGATATCTTCAGTGTGGTCTGAGGTCTCGGACACCAATGTTGGAGCATGGCGATATGAGGAATTCAAAGAGAGAACAACTCAGAAGGATCTGTCGGTCCTGAGATAGGGAATGATCAACTTGGGACTAGTTCATGTGGCAAGGTTCCCTCTTGCAATCCAATGCTATGAATTAATACTGGAGTGTGCCCGGCAGTATGACTTCGACACACAAAGGGTTGTCAATACCGAAGGAAGAGTCTTAGCAAATTTTAGTCCTGTTTCTATTGCCCAAGCCTTTGACATGCCAGATTTTCCTTCTGTGTGCGCCTTGAACATGGACTTGGCTAAAACATACTATGAGAATGAGCCAATCAAAGCTCAGCAGATGATTAACTCTTGGTTGGAAAATCCGAAGTCACACTTTTCCAAACTGCCCAAACAATTGCACAAGGTTAAATTCAGATCAGATATTTATGATGCGATCACATTTTTGAGCAGAGTGGGGGGTTTGAAGAGTGCTGGAGTATTGGAAATTTGGATGGTCCATGTGATTAACAAGATTGAGCAAGGTACCAATTACCATTGGGCAGGACTTATTAGTGCGGTGATTGATAAGAAATTGAGGGGTGTCCTAGAAGCAAAGGAGCTCACTATGTCTTCCTATATGGTGTATGTGTTGGCTAGATTCTACCCATACAGGGGTTTGAATCCACAGGGAATGTTTGGATAGGATGTGATCTATAATATATACCCAGAATTACACCTAGGACACAGGGATCACAGAAGAGCCAATGATGCATTCACAATGCATATCACTAGGATGCTTCAAAATGTCGAGCATGTGAGACTGTCAGATGGAGCAAAGGAATTGATAAAGAGATATGGGGCCTGGTTCATTCAGTTTCCCACCTTCTCTTACATCAGAATTGACAGATGCCCGGCTGCTCCATATAGGTTACCTAGGTATCCTACTGATCATATTGTGTTATTGGAAATTGTTAGACAAATATGTGAATTTGATGGAGTTGTCAAAAGGGCAAAGCATAAAACAGGTTTTGGTGGGGATTTCCCTCTTGGAATTGGCGTAGCAGAGGTGTGCCCTTGCATCCAATCGGCACATGCATCTAGGGATGAATTGCCAGCTCATGGTTTCTCCTTCCATTCCAAGAGGATGAACTTTGATATCACCGGGGAGGTGCAGAAAAAGGCCACCAAAGAATGCCGCCACAAGGATGACCTAGAGGACTATTGGGCCAATATCAAAGATGATTTCGAGGCAAGGAACAAAAGGTACTCTAGGCTTCCTATTGATGTGATTAGGTAATACAATGTCAGGTTAATCCCTTACCAGCTAGAGGATGATGGAAACCTAGTTCAAGATCATGCATATGAGTCTGTTAAGGACAGGTCAATTGGAGAGATAAACTGGAACGATGATGAGGTAACCGAATTGGAAGATCTGATGGCGCCGGTTATAAAATTTACTACCTCATGGTTAAAACATAAGGTTTGGGAGTTGGAAAGTGAGAAGGTACCCTGTACCTTTAATTTGATGGGAGACCTTAATCCTATGTCTACTTCAGAAGAATCCAGGGAAGATGACCCCAAAGGGAAAACTAAAGGAAGCTCACCCTTCAAAATCAAAATTAGAGGTCCTAAAGAAAGTGAGCCAGAGCCTAAAAGAAAACCAAAAGGAAATAAAAGAAGCTAAACTATGAAAATTGGTAGGTCCTCTGATGAAGAGGAATTTGAAAAAATAGAAGAAGAAGATGCTCCTCCGTAGCTTCAAAAGACAAGAACAACTAGGGTTTCAAAGAGAAAAGTTCAAGAGGCTTCTAAGGAAGAGATTCCTGTTGTTGAAGTAGAAAGTTCAGGAGAAAAGACTAAAGTTTATACAAGCAGATCAAGGACTCCATCCCCTAAGGAACCGATTCAAAAGATGGACCCTCTTCCAAAGACACCCGTTGTGGAACAACCTAGGGCTACTTCCCCTTCGCCAAGTGCACCTGAGCAGGAAACAACCCATCAAGAACAAGAAACTAGTTTAGAAACAGAGCCATTCAAGGAGCGAGAACTCTTTGGTGTAGCAGCTGAGCTTGAAGCTGAAGAAAAAGAAAAACATCCTTCTCCATTAGTCCAATATGAGGATTGTCCGGAGAGTAGTAAAGGTAATGGATCACCTGAAAAGGAGAATATTCTTGTTAGAACCCCATCGCCGGTGCAAGAAGAGGAGATTGAAGTAGGTGATCAAGGTAAGCAGCTCCCTGAAAAGGAAAAGGATAAAACAACAGAACAACATGAAGAGGCAAAAATAGAGGAAATCTGGGTGGAACCTATTGTCCTGAATTGGTTAGAAAAGGAGATAACTAGGAAGAAACAAGTCATTGTTGAGGACACTCCTCTTGATTGGGATGAGATGTTATCCAAGATTGGCAAAGGTAAGAAGAAGAAGGTAGCTAAAGTATTTTCAAGGATAGAAAGCGATGAAGTGAATAACAAAGTTATCCACATTGCCACTCCTGCTGCAGATAAAACTAAAGAAGAAGTCACTAGTAAGGATTACAATGTGCAAACTTTTAACCTTGGACCAACTTCTATAGAGCAAGATATTGAAGAGTATTAAGGGTCTAGTGTAGTAATAATTGGCAGATTAAGGAAAGAGAACCAGTCAAAACATGAGCTTAAAAGGGAAAATGAGAGGCTTAGGATGTGCTTGGAGGATGTAATGAAACCCCTGCAATCTCTTCACCCATCTTCCTCTACTACTCCTAGTTTCTTGCCCAAGGAAACCATTTCTGAAATTGAAAGGATGAAAGCCTCTGCCCAAACTGCAACAGATTGGTTAAAGGATGTACAAGTAAAAGGAGATGATGCAATTAAGGAAGTCCTTTCAATTGGAAAGGATGCAGTCAGAGCTAAAGACTTGTTGGAATATGTGCTATCCCAAGATAAGGAGGATATCGACCTTCTTTTGCAGAAATCCAAAATGGTTATGGAATATGGCGAAGATCAGTTGGCTATAGATGGGATTCTTCCTTCCTCCAGACTTAATGAACCTTGGGAATGGTTTGAGGCTTTGCAGATTCGACAAAAGGCCATGAGGAAGATTCAAAAATGAAAGAAACTAATAGATGGTGATTTAATTGGTGTCTATGAGGGATGTATTGCATTTTTTGAGATTATGACTAGCAGGAGGAAAATTGCTCCCAAGTACTTGATCCTAGAACAACTAAGGGAATGGTGGCATGATGTTTACGCCCCAGATTCTAAAAATGCCATAACAGGACACCAGTTGGATGATGCAGCAACCTATTTGGCAGTCATGGATAGGTATCAAATGCACAAGGTTGATTGGAATAAGGTTGTTAAACAGTCAAAGGAGGAAATTGGCTCCATTGAATGTCGGCTTAGGGTTTTTCCTTTGCCACCTGTTGTCGAGTTGGACAAATTATTTTTGAAAGTTCAAGACCAGAACAAGGATAAGGGAGGTGGTGATTAATGCCAATTTTGAGATTTGTGCTTCCCTATTATCATAGGGCATGTATTGATATGGGTTGCATTGAGGAATGTGTCTAGGCTGACCTTGATGATGTATCGGCATTTAATGTATGCCTTATTTTTGAATTCCTAAGGCCGACTTATTTTGGCTATCTTATTTCACAAAATGTTTAGCTGGGCCGACATGTCTTGAGAATTTCCTATAAAGGGCATTCTTGCCTCATTGGAAAGGGACTAGAGAAATAATAGAGTCAAGTTAGATCAAGAGAGTTACATCATTTCGTAGGGATAATAGTCAATTTCTTGAAGCAAACATTGTAACAAAACAGTGGAATTGTTGCAGCATTTTGATGATCTAATACAATTGAAGACATTGTGGTTTTCCTGGTGAAATCTCTTGTGTTAGTTTATCTTGCATGGTTCCTATTGTTTCATCTTTCAAATTGCTTAAAGATCTAGGGTTTAGTATTTATAATTGAAT
>VDFB02026719.1:0-44929 GCA_007258455.2 Sequoia sempervirens | reverse complement strand
GGTTCCTAGACCGGAAGATAAAAACATAATTGGATCAAAATGGATATTCAGAAACAAGTTGAATGAGAATGGAGAAGTGGTCAGAAATAAAGAAAGACTTGTGTGTAAGGGTTACTCACAAGTAGAAGGTATAGATTTTTAGGAGAATTTTTCTCCAGTGGCTAGAATGGAAGATATCATAATTTTTTTAGCATTTTTTTCTCATAAGGATTTTAAAGTTTATTAGATGTATGTAAAGTTTGCATTTTTTAATGGTGAATTAGAAGAAGAAGCCTACTTGGAACAATCAGAAGGATTTTAGTTGTTAGAACAATTAGACATGGTCTGCAAATTAAAGAAGGTTTTATATGGATTGAAGCAAGCTCCTAGAGCTTGGTATGCAAGGTTGGATAGATATTTGATTCAACAAGGTTTTAATAAAGGTACAACAAAAAGCAATCTTTATTTCAAAATTGAAAATGACAAAATATTGATAGTAGTTGTATATGTTGATATTATCTTTAGAGGAAATGAAACAAGGTGCAAAATATTTTCTGAAGAAATGCAAAAAGAGTTTGAGATGTTTATGTTTAGTGAGATTAATTTCTTTCTTGGGTTGTAAATCAATCAAACAGAAAAAGGGTTTTTTATTTCACAGTCAAAGTATGTAAAAGAAATATTGAAGAAGTTTGGGATGGATGGTTCGAAAACGGTATGCACTCCTATGGTGATTGGCTGCAAATTGAGTAAAGATGATGATTCACCTAAGGATGATCAGAGAAAATACAAATCTATTATTGGAGAACTGTTGTATTTAACTGCTACTAGACGAGATATCATGCATGCAGTTTGTCTTGTGGCTAGATTTCAAGAAGATCCTTAAAAAACACATGTTGTAGTTATTAAGAGGATATTCATATATCTAAATGGTACTCTGGATTATGGCTTATGGTATCCTAGGGATACTGATTTTACACTAAGTGCTTATACAAATGCATATTGGACAGGTTGTGTTGATGACATAAAAAGTACAAGTGGTGGTGAATTCTTCCTTGGTTGCAGATTGGTGTCATGGTTAAGTAAAAAGAAAGATTCAATTTCCTTATCCATTGCAGAAGCTGAGTATATTGTTGCAGCATCTTTCTATACACAAGTTTTGTGGATGAGATAGACATTGAAGGATATTAGAGTAACGTATGATGATCTCATCTCTATTTTCTATGATAATACAAGTGCAATTAACATTTCAAAGAATTTGGTGATGCACTCAAGGAGAAAGCATATATCAATAAGGTATCACTTTTTGAGAGAAAAGGTTATTGAAAATGAAGTGAATCTTGATTATGTACTTACAAAGGATAAATTTTTTGACATATTTACTAAGGCTCTTCCTAAAGATACTTTCGAGTATCTTTAGGAGAAGTTAGTGGTTATTTCCCCTCCTTTCTTGAACTAGATTCATATTAAGATGCATCAGTCTAATCGATCTATGGATCTATCTTCCTTTTGGGCTAATGCTTGGTGGCTACCTCTCAAGGGGAGTAGGTATTGTCATGTGTTGTCATTGTGGATTTGATTGAGTGTACTCCTAAGGGGGAGTATTCAGTACTAGTAATATTCTTGGTGAAAAAGGAGGAGAACAATGTAAAATATCTTTTTCCTTTTCTATTGATGTCAAAGGGGGAGAAAGAATCATGTGAAAAAGTAAGGGGGAGAAAGCATTCTGAAAGAAAGGGATATTGATTGTTCAAAGTTTTTGTGTTATCTTTGATGGTTTTTCACATCATGTGTTGCCATCAATGACAAAGGGGGAGATTGGTGCAAGTATGAAGGTGTTGTCATTGATGTCATGAAAGTTGGTTTTTGGTTATATATGTTGAGGATATTGAGAAAATTGTAACAAAGAAGGTTTGCAAGTATTTAGTGTATGCTCCAATATATGTAAGGAAAACAACAGTGTGGAAAACACCTTCCTAATACAAAACCCTTAGAAGATAAGTGCAAAAAATCTCATTTAACAATTTACATACATTTGAGATGCACATTCACAGAACAATAGGAGAGACAAAAATAAATCACACACACAGAGATAACACTAGATATATGTGGGAAAACCCTTACAAGAGAAAAAACCCACCACACCAATTAAAGTCACTTTGTATTACGATAAATAAATTACATACAAAGTTACAGACTTCACTCTCAAATGTTAGCTCACAGCAACGTCCCCTTGTTCGACCTCACTCACAGACAGTCATTCACCATAATCATCTCACTATTACAATGCTCATTCAGCATATAATGAATTCTCTCACTTAACCAACCAACAACCATTAGGGTTTTTAATTACTTCACTGACAAGCTTCCTTCGTCTCAGGTTACACACCACCATGTAGCACACATCGGGTCACCCAACATTAAATTTTGGTTACAGAGAATATTACTTTATTTGCACTCTGTCAACCACTGAGTCAAAATATGCATTTAATGCAAATATATCGCTAACAAAAAATAAATCTTCAGCGATGTAAAATCAACAAATGAAATCGCTTCACGTGTCGACACATCACTCGTCTATCGCTTTTGACTATCGCACCAAACTATCAGTCATTCCTTGTGCTCATCACCATCCATTACGCTACTGCTTAACAACCAAAAGACCCCCGAGGTATGGCAGTATTCCGCACTACCACTAGATAGGTGATAATCTCCCGCGGTATGGCGGTATACACCACACTACCACCAGTCAACCAAAAGGATCCCGTGGGGTGGTAGTACACTGCACTACTGCTAGACAATCAGAGGCATCCTGCGGTATGGCAATACATTGCGCTACCACACCTCTCTCAACATCACCTGGTGGTACAGTGGTACACAGAAGGAGATCAACCAGTCGGGAAGTTAAGAAACTTCTAAACTTCACGAAAAGGTTCCAAGGTTAGAGAAAACAGTGATCCCGCGATCAACACACTGTCTCCCAGTTACAAACTTTCAAAACCCCGCAACATAGGTTACAAGGTTCAATATTTGGGTGATAGGCCAACAAAGAAGACAAAACAAAGGGGAAATCTACCAAGTCTTTAAAATAGGTTCAAGCCAGCAAGTTGAGGCACATTTTTCCAACAAGCTCCCACTTGACGAAGACTTACCGGCTTCCTCCAAACTCGAACTTAATAAAGATCATAGGCCCCAAGGCCCATCGAACTAGCACACCACATGTACTTTTCTGTGCTCATGGGCTTTGTCAATGCATCAACGACATTCTTTAGAGTATCCACCTTTTCCAAATTAACCTTTCCATCATCCACCATATCATGAATGAAATGATACTGAACATCAATGTGCTTCGTCCTAGCATGGAAAGTGGTATTTTTTTCCAAATAAATAGCACTCTGACTGTCACAACAAATCGTAATCTTCCCTGCATTAAACCTGATATTTGAACATAAATGCCTAAGCCAAATGGATTCTTTGCAGGTGTGTGTTACTGCCATATACTTTTCCTCTATAGTAGATAAAGTGACTACATCCTGTCGCTTGCTCATCCAACTCACTGCTCCACCAAATAACATGAAAATGTATCCACTAGTGGACCTTCTGCTATCAATGTCTCCTGCCCAATTAGAATCCACATACCCATGAAAGCTAAGAGATCTTTGTGATCTTGTCAACTTTCCATGATAACACAGAGAAAACTCTGAGGTACCCTTCAAATATTTGAAAACCCTCTTCACAACATCCCAATGTGGCCTTCCTGGGTTAGCCATAAACCGACTAAGAACTCCCACTACTTGGGAAATGTCTGGCCTAACATATACCATTGCGTACATTAAACTACCAACAACACTTGCATACAATACCCTGGTCATGTCCTCCATCTCAACAGAAGACTTCATACAATCTTCAACAGATAGCGTCGTTCCTTGCAACACTGGAACAACTAGTTGCTTACAATCGGTCATTCCAAATCTCCCCAGGACAGTATTGATATACTTACTCTGGCTGAGCCAAAGCTTTCCATTTCCTCTATCCCTTTTTATTTCCATCCACAGAATATACCTTGTTGCACCTAGATCTTTCATTTCAAACTTTGCAGACAACTGATACTTAAGATCAAAAATCATAGTCTTACTATTTCCTATGAACAACATAGCATCCACGTACATGGTAATAATAAGAAAACGATCATTTTTAGTTTTGTAATACACACAATGATCAAATTTTGATCTCACAAATCCCAATGACAACACAAAGGTGCCAAAATTTTGGTACCACATTCTAGGTGATTGATTCAAACCATGCGATCCTCAACTCGAGTCTTTCTGTCCTTTCACCGTCCTCGATGGTTACAATTTCCACGAAACACCATTCACGATCTCAAGTCTGTCATCTAGCTACGCTGAAATTGATACAGTTAGCTATGGAAAATTTCCATAATTCAATCTCCCACCATAGTCATCTCTAACACTTTTCCCATCATCCAGATTCAGTCTCCATTCGCCTGTTCTTCTATGCCCAAAATCCACGTCTTCAACATTCCACCATGATACACGTCCCAGTCGTCCGCTTGCTCGAACTACAGGAAGTCCATGCCATGCCGAAGTCGAGTCCGCCACCTTCTTCTTCAAAACTCTCAGAGTTTCCAGAACTCGCCTCAGTTTCAGGTACACTATGTAGTTCCTCTCTTTCTGGAGTTCGAGGAATTTCAACTATATCATTCTTCTTTTCCATTTTATCTGTCTTTAACTATGGATCAGCTACTGAAGGTTTTAGCTCATGAAAGATTACACTTCTGTTGTACAAAACCTTCTCACTAATAGGATTCCAAAGCTTGTATCCTTTCACACCAATGCCATAGCCAATGAAGATACATTTAATAGCCTTGTTCTCCAACTTTGATCTTTTCTCATTCGACACATATGCATATGCCTCATAGCCAAAGACACGAATATGTCTCAGAGAGGGTTTCTTACCAGACCATGCTTCCAAAGGTGTTTTGTCAACAAGAACCGAATAGGGTGAATGATTTACCAAGTAACATGTTGTAGCCATAGCCACAACCCAGAACTTATGCTCTAGACCAACACTGCTCAACATACTTCTCGCTCTTTCCATCATCGTCCTATTTAACCTTTCAACAACTCCATTATGTTGTGGAGTATAAGGTGTAGTTTTATGCCTTTTAATCACATGGTCTTTGTAGTACCTTTCGAAATCTGCAGAACAAAACTCACCGCCATTATCCATCCTCAAGCATTTGATTTTCCTTCCAGTCTAATTCTCTACCAAGTTTTTAAACTCTTTAAACCGACTGAACACTTCTGATTTACTCTTAAGAAAGTATACAAACACCCTTCTTGAATAATCATCAATAAATGAAACATAATATCTAGACTTCAATAATGAAGGAACATTCACTGGACCAAATACATCAGAATGAACATAATCTAGTACACCAGAAGATTTATGAGGACTTGAATAAAATGAAACATGATGTTGCTTCTATAAATGCAATGTTCACAAAAATCAAACTCAAGGTTGCAATAAACAAGCCCTTCAACAAGATTTTTATTTTTCAAGGTTTTTAAACCTTTCTCGCCTATGTGACTGATTCTATGATGCCACAACATGGTCTTCTCCATTGGGAGTTTCACCTCCATGAAATTTGCACCCAGAGGAGCATCATTCTCCTTCTCTACATGAGCAACTTTTCTTGACTTTACAGAGATGTTGCATTGAACATGATGTGCATCTAGCTTGTACAGAGTGCCTGTGCATACACCCTTAGCCAACACCATTGCGCCTCTAGTCATCTTACAACCTCCACTCGAGAAAGAAACTTGCACGCCAGCATCATTCAGCTTACTGACAGAAAGCAGGTTACGAGCCAAACCTGGTATGTGTAGTACATCACCAATCCCTTTGATTCTTCCGTCAGGGAATTGGATTTTGACTCTTCCATGACCAAAAATTTCCAGAGTTGAATCACTTGCCAGATACACCTTTCCACCATCATACTTTTCATACTTAGTGAACCAATATTTGTGAGATTTAATGTGAAAAGATGCACCTGAGTCAATCAGCCAGACATTATCTTATGCCTAAGTTGCCAAGGATGCAATGAAAGCATCTGTATCACTCTGAGAAGATTCATTGTCTGAAGAGTTATTCTTCTTCTTTTTCTCCTCCTTACAATCCTTTCGGATATGACCAGACTGCCCACAGTTCCAACATTTCACCTTGGACTTTTTACCAGGAGACTTTGATCTCCCTTTATATTTGGATTTATACTTCTTGTCTTTCTTCTTGCCTCTCTCCTTTGATCTACCCCGAACAGCAAGAGCCTCCTTGGCCATCTCAGAAGACTTCCTCTACATTTCTTCTGACAATAGCGAGGCAACCACATCTTCCATCTTGAAATTAGTTGTTGTACTTCCAATAGCCATTACCAGATGGTCCCAAGTGTTGGGCAAGGCACATAACATAAGCATAAAGTGATCATCCTCTATCTTTACACCTATTATCAATAGTTTTGCACCCTGCTAAATGTAATATTTAGCAAACTATTGAAACATGGAAACCTCTTTCAGATGTGGGTGATCTACGTGAAAGAGGAATCTCTAGAGTGAGCTGGTTCTCCAAATGATGAATTCTATTTTAAGTGACTTTTTAGGAAAAAGGATAGAAGGATAAACTGGATTTAAAATCTAAAACTAAAATTCAATCATTCTAAAAATGTTAATCAACTGTAAGAAGACCCTGACAATAACTCACTCTCACAACCCCTTTAAAATTAAAATCTCACAATCTCACAACACATGCATTCAACCAGTGATTTATGCAAAGGTTAAATTAACACAAGGCATAACCTGAACTAGCGTGTAACTCCTGCAAATCACTTGACAATCTTAAAAAAAGAAAAGGATCCAATAGATTTGAATCACAAATCAAATAAAATTACTATTCCAAGTCATGAAAAGGAAATGAGAAAGGAAAAACTCTGCTATTTTATTGAATGATGGAGTCGAACTTCTCATAATCTGAGCACACATCATTTTACAAGCTCCCCAAAATGTGTAAGGGCAAGAAACTCTAATCTGAATTGCTGCTAATGGAGAGCTGAAAAGACTAAGTCTTTGAAAAGAACCCTCAAGAAAACCCTAATCCGAGCTCAGAAAAAATCTCAAGGAAAAAGGTTTCAAACAATCTCAAAAACTGCTTTAAAAGCAGAAAAAGCACAAAGCTTTCATGGTTACACTGTCAAACTTCTAAAAATAGGCTAACCTTGCTTTAAAAGCACAAAAAACACCCTATCTCTCCAAGACAAGTCTGAAATCCGACCAAGAGGAAAAATCAGTCAAAGATCTGCTAAAAATAGCAAGAAAACATAAAGCAATTTATAGAATATCGCTTTTATGCTTTTGCTTTACAAGATGCATATTTTTTACAATTTGCCTATTTTTTGCAATATAAAGATTGGAAATCTTTTGCAAAAATAAAATCCCCTTATTCCTCCATTACTCTATTTTGATATTCTCAAAAATCATAAAAATACACTACATAATGTCATATTCCTATCAACTCCATAATTGACTTCTCCAAAATCAATCAAAAAAATAAAAACCCTAAAAATATGGCACTAAGCATAAGGCATTCATAAATCATATTCAAGCTCCATATTTCACTAAGGAAGGAAAAGTCTAAAAGACTTAACCTTCGACCTAACAAAAGATCTGACCCCCCCCTTTCTTGAGCTTTGGACTTAGATTTAAATAAAATCACAAGAAAAACATTATGAATCTCGGCCTGCATTGGAAATTCAACATGTGCATTTTGATCGAATCTTCTAGAACTTCATAAGGCTTGAATTAGGGCTTTGATCAAAACAGGGTCAAACCCTAATTATCATTCACTTCACACCTGTGACTTTGGAAAGAAGGAAACTCTGTTTGCAAGAACAACGCCGCCATGATGGTGTTGGATTCGAGCTCGTGTGCCTCAGTAATCTTTCCTTGCTCTCTAGTTGACCAAGAACTCCAGTGGGTAAGTCTGTCTTTGAAGTATAATAGCCTTTCTACTTCATTATTTCAAATATCAAAAACCCTAAGGGCACGGCCTGCATGAGCTTACTCTCTAATTCTACTCTTTCTTTTACTCCCCATTCCATCATGAGCTCGAGCTTGATTGGAGACTATGGAAGCTTCGACTCGTACTCTTGTTCTCCTTCACTGTGCAGAGGTAAGCTTTATTTAATAATTTTCAGAACCTCCATTTTGGCCTTGAGGCCGTGGTGAACACACTCTAATGTCTCTTCATATTGCATTTCCTGTGACTTCATTTACTGCTGTGTAAGCCCGACCTTCATTGTGGGCTCGACTCTCAACTTCTGGATGCTTAGTGAAGCTTCTGGCCGCAGGGAGAGTACCTAGTTCCTGCCTCGAACTGGTAATCCTTTTGCTTTGTAGAAACCCTATGAAGCTCTCCTTTATTTCATGAAATTTTGGCCATGTTCAGGCCGTGCCAAAAGAGCACTATAGGAAGCATTCTTTGTGGACTTTGGGCTTGACCCAGAACAAAAAACTACCATTGTATTAATTAAAAAACATTTATGTTTATGGGTATCACAGGAACTTCAATAAATTTTCATTTTTCTTTCTCTATATTTCGACCCAACACAAAAATTTGCATACTTGTAGTTATACTGCTTTTGAATGTAAAAACCAAAATGGGTATTGTAGATTATTACATTTTATGTCCTTTTGAAGCTTGACCATCAGTTTGAGAGCTCAACCCTTGGTTTCTAAAAACTTCATGAATCTCTTGTTTATGTCCTATGAGTGTCACTATAACTTACCATCATCGCAAAGACCTCTCATAGAGAGCTTGAGTCATACCGAAATTCTTTATTACTTCCTAGTCGCCAAGACAATGTGCAGTCGGGGTGACATCTCGTAGAGAATCCTGTGTCTTGCTGAAAACTCATGCTTTCACTCTTGTCACCATGACATACCACTTTCATGGAGACCTCTTGTAGAGAGCTTGTGTCTTGCCGAAATTCTTTAATTCTTTATTATTGTTTCTTCTGCACTTTTGAAGCTAACCCTGAAATGGGTACTCAAAACCCTTAAGAGAAACTCTATTTTTCTGTATTTGATGCTAAACTAAAAATGGGTCTTTGGAACTATTATAGAAAAATGTGTTTCCTCTCTTCTGAAGCTTGACTTAGCACGAAAATCTGCATATCTTGTGATTTTACTTCTGTTTTGGTTAAACACTCACAAGGGTCATCGAGATTAATACATTTCCTATATCTTGAAGGTAGTTGGAAAAATGAATAAATTGTTGTTCATCATATGGCTCAAGCTAGAAATAAACAATGGCCTATTCCACACCTCTGAAACAAAACAATGTCATGGGTATTTTGTCTTTATTTTAATGTCTTTTTGACACTCCTGAACCTTAACATAGTGACCACTACCTTCTGTTTTGAACTCTGTAGAGATTATTGAAACATTGTAACATCATGGCTACATGCTGTTCACTAGCTCATATGCATAGCTTAACAACTCAGAACTCACTTTGGAAAGAAAAAAAACTCTTCCCCTATTACCCTGGAATGATCTCCTTGTTATTACTTATTCATGATGCAATACTTACTTAATCTGTCAACTGGAACCAGAAATTCATCCAATACTCAACTGCACTGTCTGTGTTTGTATTCTTGAGCAACCTAGTACTCTTCATGCATTTTTATATTTCACTATACAAAACTTCTCTTTAGATCTGTCGTCTTTGATGATGAAAAGTAGAACAAAACATTAAGGCATATGTATGCCTGTTCACTATCCAAAAGAGAAATAATGAATTGAAACTCACATGACATATGATTACAATCAGCATGGAAAATGTAGTTATTCAACAATTTTGATGTAAATGTATTCAGTTAAATTCCTTAAGTGAACCAAACTCACTGTTCACTTGTAGCCTTCAAAAAGCAACCCTGATCATTATGAATGAACAGTTGGTCTCGTTTCTTGATGGATTCTCTATTTTATTCTTCCAGTTGTATCTCATCTCATTCGATGTATATAATGAAGTATCCTTTAAAATCAGCCTATTTAATGAATAGGGTAGCATGCCGAGCTCTACCATTGTGGGAGCCCATTTTGCTCCACATGCTTGGTCTTCAAACAATGTTGAGCTTCATGACTTTTCCTATACCTGCACAAGGAAACAAACATCGTTAGCATAAAAAATAGAACATGTTGATTATGTTGTTGTTACTCCTCCTTCAGCTCACTTCCTTCATACTGCACTTGATAGCATTTGGTTGTTTCAATGTATTGTTAATAGTATGTTGTACTATTGTAGGTGCATCATATAAGTTACATATAATCAGAGCCACTGACACCCCTCTTTTCCTCTTACAGGTTGACGGAGCTTCGAGAAGGCAAGGTGCACCATTCAGCATCGAACGTCGATAATCAGGCAATGATGATTATGTTGTTGATTATGTGTTTTCCTTTCGCATCTTCAGTAGTGCAATGTGTTGTTAGAAATATGTTGTAATAGTTCTAGTTATATCCACGGCTTGTGTGGATCCTTGATTTCAATTTTGCTTTTCAATTGAAAAGAAAATGCATTTGAATGCAATGTTGTAATATCATTTTGATTGTGAAATCAAATGAAGCCTTGTAAAAAATATGAGTTCTTTATGAAATGAATGAAAGCATCTAGAATGCTATTTTTCCCATGTACTCAATTTTGTATCTCTTTTAAATCTGCAACATTTGAATGGCACTCTGAAACTCTATCTTTCTTTAAAATGCATAAATGTTACTCAATGCACAAAGTAATGCGAAACAACATTTAAAACTCAATCTACAATTCCACTTAATGTTGAAAAAAAATCAGCCAGCTCCCCTATTTGAGCTAAGGCGAAAAATATGTAACAACACCCACATATGCCAATTGTGCAAATATCATATTAAATGAATTTAGATGGTCTAATACAGATGCACCTTCTTCCATCTTCAAGGAGTACAACTTCTTCCTCAGGAATAACTTATTCACCAGAGACTTTCCCTGATAAATGTCACCAAGTTTCTTCCATAATGAAGATGCAGTCTTCTCCTCATAGACATTTAGGAGTAAAAAATTGGCTAGACAAAGTCTCATCAACCCTCTAGCTTTTCTATCTGTGAGGTCCCAATCTTCTTGTTTCATACTTTGTGGCATAGTTCCAGACACAACAATCTAGAGGTCTCTATCCACTAACAAGTCTTCCACTTTTAGTTTCCACAACTCAAAATTGTTGCCATTGAACTTTTCAATTTCTACTTTACCTGATGTACTTGCCATCTCAAACAATAAACTAAGTAATTAGTTCTTCCTTTGTAAAACTCCCACTGAAACAGGATTAGCACAAAAAATCAGCCCTACTCACAAGGATAACACAACTGGCCAGGCTCTGATACCACTTATAAGGAAAGCAACAGTGCATAAAACGCCTTCCTAATGCAAAACCTCAAAAGAGAAGTGCAAAAAACCTCATTTAACAATTTACATACATTTGAGATGCACATTCACAAAACAATAGGAGAGACAAAAATAAATCACACACATAGTTATAACACCAGATATACGTGGGAAAACCCTTACGGGAGAAAAAACCCACCACACCAAGTAAAGTCACTTTGTATTATAGTAAATAAATTACATACAAAGTTACAAACTTCACTCTCAGATGTTGGCTCACAACAACATCCCCTTGGTTGACCTCACTCATAGACAGTCGTTCACCATAATCATCTCACTATTACAATTCTCATTCAACATACAATAAATTCTCTCACTTAACCAACCAACAACCATTAGGGTTTTTAATTACTTCACCAACAAGCTTCCTTCGTCTCAAGTTACGCACACCGCCATACAGCATACATCAGGCCGCCTAGCATTAAATTTTGATTATAGAGAATATTACTATATTTGCACTCTATCAACCCCCAAGTCAGAATATGCATTTAATGCAAATATATCGCTAACAACAAATAAAGCTTTCGGCCAATGATTGTTGATTTACAACAGTGATGTAAAATCAACAAATGAAATCATGCCACGTGTCGACACATCACTCATCCATCGCTTTTGACTATCGCACCAACATGTCAGTCGGTCCTTGTGGTCATCACCATCCACCACGCTACCGCTTAACAACCAAAAGACCCCCAAGGTATGGCGGTATCCCGCACTATTGCTAGACAGGTGAGAAGCTCCCGCGGTATGCTAGTATACACCGCACTACTACTAGTCAACCAAAAGGATCTCACGGGGTGGTGGTACACCGCACTACTACCAGATAGTCAAAGGCATCCCACAGTATGGCAGTACACCACGCTACCACACCTCTCTCAACATCACTTGGTGGTACAGCGGTACATGAAGGAGATCAGCCAATCAGGAAGTTAAGAAACTTCTGAACTCTGTGACAAGGTTCCAAGGTTAGAGAAAATAGTGATCCCACAACCAACACATTGTCACCCAATTACAAACTTTCAGAACCCCGCGACATAGGTTACAAGGTTCAATATTTGGGCGATAGGGTGAAAATGAAGACAAAACAAAGGGTAAATCTGCCAAGTCTTTAAAAGAGGTTCAAGCCAACAAGTTGAGGCACATTTTTCCAACATTATATGCTCTGGGATGTGCTTCAATGCTTGTTGGTTTAGACATATTTTTCATGATTGTTGGTAGTTGTTATATCCATAGTTTGGGCTTTTGGATCATTGTACAATGGGAGATATTTTCACGAGTATGTGGACTGTGCATTTCTGTGTGTTTGGCTATGGTCCGGGAGAAATGTAGTTGCTCTGATTTATCAGAATTATGGTTTTATGACTTGTAGTTCTGAGAGTAAGTTGATGAGGTCGTGTTCAAGCGAAATTTGTTGTTTGGAAAGATTGGATTGTGTTAAGGATGCATGTGCTTATTTGTTTTGTGTTTTACACTAGTGTTGTCCGACCTTGTGTTAAACACTACTTACAAAGTTCATGGAAACGTGTTGAGGCATGTTGGGGATTATTTAGGTCCTCATTAAGTATATGTTTGGGTCACCCTCATTCTAATTCCATCGTAGAAGGTTTTGGCGCTGACCTAATTTGAATTTGTAAATACAATTGGTGTGTGGTTGACCTTGGATGGGTTTCAAGGTTGAAGATAGTATAAGTACAGGTTGAGATGTTGATGAAAGACAAGATAGATGAAAGAAAAATGCGAGATATATGTGAGATAGTGTTTGTTATGCGAGTTTGAGTAGATTAGTGTGAAATTCAAGTGGAAAGTTCTAGGAGGAAATGAGTTGAAGGTGTACTCTATCATTCAAGCATGTCTACAAGTGTGTAACTAAATTGTGGTGGAAACCTTTGTTGCATTGAGATAGTTTTCTCTCTATAACAATCCTCTTCTATCTTCTTAGTAATTTTGTGGTAGTGAGCCCTCACTGAGTACTAAGTCTTGTTTTGGACAAGTAATTCCTATCTTGGCAGTGAGTCTTTGTACTTGGTTTTGAAATTATTTATATTGTGAGCTAATCCTCATCGTGGATTTTCCCTCATTGGGTTTTCCACATAAATATGGTGTTAATGTGTGTATTTTTTCATTACTTTTCATATATGTTTCTACATTCAGTGATTAAACATGTTAATAGAGTAAGGGTTTCTGAATGGTTATTGATCTAACTTTTGGTGAAAGTTTTAAATGTTAAAATTGCTACAGCTAACTCACCCCCCCTTACAGTTGTCTTGTTCAACATTTTTGAGAACTAGCGATTATAATGGAAGCTTGAGAAATGGAAGAGGAAGAGGAAGAACTTTATTTTTTTCTCGGTAAAAGCAAGAAGTTGGGTACACGAAAAGGGGAAGTTTCGGCCAAAAAAAATCTAGTAGAAAATGTATGCGCGTTATTAAAAAAACACGTATGCATTATGCATTGGGTACCCAAGCCTAAAAAAATGCGTATGCACAAAAAAACATGTACGCATTATATAACGCGTACGTGTTTTATAACACGTACAAGTTATTTATTTAAAAAAAAAAATACCTTTTAGAAACGCATACGTGTTTTGTAACGCAAAATGCATATGCATTTTGTAAAACAAAACACGTACGCATTTCTAAAAGGTATTTATTTTTTAAAATAATCAAGGAAATAAAGAACGCATATGCATTTTGTAACGCGTATACGTTTTTGAAAACATGTACGCGTTATTTAAAAATTGAATTCCCAACCCACATGTATTCTTGGTTTTAGGCTTGGGAAAGGCTTGGAAATCCAAGCCTTAGCCTTTGACCTGCAACTAAAAAACTAAGGCAGATTGAAGAAGAATGTCCAACTTTGGCAATATGGCTGATGGACTTTTTTTCTGAATCAATCTATAAAATTAAAACCCATTAGAGAACATGATGTCTACTTTCCAAATATATAATTTTTATTAAGATTGGATTATGTTTGATATTTTTTAATTAATTTCTAAGCAAACTAGTCCTTAAACTTGATATATCAATTTTTTTTTTGTTTTTTAATAACTTTTTTTTGGTTAAGTTTCTTGTAAAAAAATTATATGGCATCAAACTTCAGACAATTCTCTACACAATGAAAAAAAAAATTCAAAAAATGTTTAGTTTAGGTCCAATTATGTTGTCCATACACATTGATTTTTAAAAACATCAATTAAGGCCAATAAAAATTCAATTAAAAAAATATATTCACCAAAAAATTACAAAAAAAAAATCATATCAATATTCATGTTGTTAGCTCTCTTTTCCCAAAAGGAATTAGAAAAACACTTTTATTTGGGTCAAAAAGTGGTGTTCGTACACGTGCTTGGTATGGTAAAAAAATAGGGACTTTTTAAAAGTGGTTTTTATAGATCCCTATCAAAATTTAATTTCTATAATTTGAGTATTTGAATAATTTACATATTTGGAAACTAGATTCAAAATGCTAAATTTCATAGTACTGATTTTTTTTAAGATTCATTGTGTAAGTGCCTCAAATTTTCAGTCCAAGTGTGAAAAATTCTGAAAAACAACAAAAACACTTCCACTTTTTGATCTTTTTGTGTACCCAACTTCTTGCATCAACCCTTTTATTTCTCCAATGTGATAGATCATATTCGATTGAATTTATTATAGATGTGGCTTCAATGACTTTCTTCCTTACCTAATCTTCTTATCTCTTGAGAATAGGAGTGATTCTCTCATCAATGTACCTAATGTTGGTGTAAATAGGTATTTTTCCTATCTAGTCTTAACTAGGTCCTATTTACATTGTTAAATCCACTTAGGTCCTAGGTGGGAATATTTCTAGTTAGCATTAATTGTCACTTATCTTATCTAGTTGGATTTTATTTAATGCTTGTGTCCTAGGTTATTTAATATTGGTGCATATCATTTAATTATGACATAGCCATTTAATATCAGTACATCATCACCCTTGCCTATATAAGCAAGGCTTCATATGTACATTGTAACTTAGTTCAATTCACTTAGTTGAGATAATTTTTAGTTGTGTAAGTCTAATATATCACTGCAATCTTGAGTATTGTCTATTGGCCATATCTTGCATCCATTGTTGTAATTTCATGTTCTTGCTTTTCCCTCTTATAGAAGGTTGTTTTTTGGTTTTTCTAGATGATCCTAGAGGCTTGAGTCCTTGAGCGACTCTAACATGCTATTAAAGCTTTAGAATTACAAAACCCCTTCTCAAATCTGGCAGTGATTCGAGCTTGATCTTTTGCAAGGTGCACATTGGGGTGAAACATAACTCACAGTTGAATCCAAAAGGCCCCAAAACCCCTATTTTCATATAAAACACTTAATATTTTGGCGAAAAAAATTTCAGGGCTATTTTTTGGAGGGTTCGACGAAATTTGTGTTTTCTTTGTTTGTACAATTGTATGGAATCCATATAGTCTTGTGACCAATTTCATTAGTATAGGTTAACTGCACCTGATCCATATGAATTTGAGGCACATTTAACCCACTAAGCATCAATCCCAATAAGATCATTCATTGTAAACAAAGACAAAGAAGCCATTAAAACTAACATTCTAAATCATGAAAGCTTGACAAACATCTAATCTAATACATTGAAACTTATCCTATTGGGGGAGTGGTGTCGCATTGATGTGGAATGGCGAACCTTTCCCAATCCCTTGGATAATGAGCTTGTTTCAATCGATTCTATTGAAGAGAATCGATGAAACCGATGATAGATATGTGATAAAACATTATTGAAATGATAAATTAACATGATATATGCTAAGATGAATATGGGTGTATGCAAAGCTATTCTAAATGTATGCAAGCTTCAAAAGATTAAAATCCTAATTAACAAATAAGCTAAATGTATGCATCTATGTTATCATGGAAGCCATTAATGGAAGCTAAGTTAATATGGTGCAATTAAAATAAGCTAAAATTATGCTAAATGTGAGTGCAAGTGAAAATGATTTTAATAGAATAAGTTTGATGCTAAAAGATGGATCCATTTGTCTCCAAATAGTGACCTATTTATAGGAAAGCAAATGAGAAATGAAGGGTTAAGATAAAAAAGGCTAATCAATGGTCAAGGATGGAAGAAGTTGGAGGCATGGATCATGGATTCTCATCAAGGGTTGAAAATGCAAATTGATATTTAATCAAGGGATTACATTCATCCAAACAAACACTTTTAACCTATACAAGAGGTCATAAGTTAACTTGCACAAGAAGTTTTGAGTTAACTTACACATGAAGTTTTGAGTTAACTTGCACATGAAGTTTTTTAAGAATATTCCTTTTTTTCAAATGAGTGAGGAGAAAGAATATTCTTTGAAATATTCTCATGGGTGAAAAAATAGATATTTTGCAAATTAAAACAAAGTTTAATTGTGCAAAAAGGGAAGGAATAATCTATGGGAATATTCTCCTTTTGGGGGAATGTGCAAAGGAGGAATATTCCCTTGCAAGTGGGAGAATTAGTAATTTGATAATTAAAACAAAGTTTCAATTATGCAAATTAGGGGAATTATATGATATTCATTAGATAATTGATTTATTTAATGGAAAGGGGAAGTGATATGATATTTAATTAAATCAGATGAAATGTTAGTGTGAGAGGGGGTGAATTAACCCAATTAGGTCAATTAGATTAATAGGTGAAAATAAGGTATTTAATTAAATAATTAGCCTTAATTATTTAATTAAATAATAAGGTATTTAATTAAATAATAAGTGATATGATATTTAATTAAATAACTTAGGGTTATTTAATTAAATAAGAGGACTTTGGGTTAAAATTAAATAATTTGCATTATTTAATTAAATCAGATGAAATGTTAGTGTAAGAGGGGGTGAATTAACCCAATTAGGTCAATTAGATTGATAGGTGAAAATAAGGTATTTAATTAAATAATTAGGCCTATTTAATTAAACAAGCAAAAAGAGGATGGGTTTGAGGACGAAATGATGTTAGTTAGCCAATGTGATCCATTGAGACATTTTTAGGTGTCTTCAGGTCTATACATAGTTGTGGCAATCTACGAAATCGACATTAAAATGAGAATATTCCTTAGTTTGTGTCATCCTTTGTATCACCTGGTATGGGTTGTCTATGTCAATTTCGCGTATTGTTATGTCATCACATCCAATGTTATGAGGTGGTGTTTTTACTTAATAATTTTTGCCACTGAAGTTTAATACTAATGGTTTATTTATTTTGATAGCTAATTTTTTTCTGCATCATTTGTATTTTGTTAGTGATGCCCAACCAATGGCGTGGGCAACCTGCCACCAATCCCTTGCCTGCCCGCTGTCCTTCTGGAAATGCTCATTTTTTTAAAAAGAATTTAAGCAAGCGGTCATATTGGCGCCCAAGCACCTAATTTTTTCAGCCCCAAGGTGCTTATTCTTGTCCCCTAGATGCCCAAATAGGGTAGTTTTTTTCTTCGGGCCATAACTTTCCACCCAAGTGTCAAAAATTTACAAACGAGATATCAACAAAAAGCTAGTTCCAAGAACTTCATAGTGGTATAAGCCATTTTTCTCATATTTTTCCTCAGGTGAATTTTATTGCTGGTCGAAATCATATGTTCTCTTTTTAACTCCCCAACACAACTTTTTTCCATGATCTCTAATTTTCATGGTTTTTTGCAAAATTCGAAAGGTATCAAGGAGCTTTACACCTCTATTCATGCACATTTTTATATTCAGCCCTAAGTATATTTTATTCAAATTTGTGCAACTAGTTGATTACTTGGATATACAACTTGGAGAAGCTTTTTCTACTTGGGAAGGCTTCATTTTCAGTGTAGATCATATTGGGAAAGGTTACCTTCAGTTTGAGGATCTCATTCTGAGATGTATCTTTTCCATCTTTCATCCATCTTGGCATTGTAAATATGGAACACATTTCTAGCATTGTAAATGAACTACATATAAAGTGCCACACATATTATTGGGGGCTTTATTGATTGATTGATTAGGGGGGTCTTTTGGTGTATTTTTTTGATGTGTTTGCTTGTGCTCTTTCATTTTCATGTCCGTCCTCATTCTAAGATTCCTTTGCTAACATCATATAACTATTCAACATGGCATTAATATGCATGAAGTATACTAATGAATGAAGGTCACTTTCTATATATTTAAAATAAGGTACCTTAACCTACTAATGATGAGAAAAAGATAAAATGGATGATTGAACATACCAAAGCTCTTGGATGTCTTTGTAAACTAATTTCTCAATATTTGTTGTTCCAAATTGAATCAAGCAAGAATTCTCATGAGGCTTGGGACAAATTGAAAATATTATATGGTTCTACAGATGAAATAAGAGGATATCAACTTGACAATTAATTAATGAGCCTTGATCCTAAGAAATTTTACAACATCTAGGACTACATCACTAAGGTTAATGATCTAAAAGAGAAATGTAAGCATGTGGAATTGATAAGAAGGACATTCAGTTGATCTACAATTCATTGAACAAACTTGGTCCTAATTATGCTTCTTTTTTTTCTAGATTTCATACTCATAGGTTGACTATGGGGTCTACATATACTACAACTTCAACTGCATAATTTTTTGAGATGTTGATATATGAGAAAAAAAACTTATCTTGATGGGTCTGATCAAGTCTTCTAAATCTCAAGCACTGTTGGCTAGTCAGGTGAAAGAATCAGATAATACTGATAAGAAGGAGAATAAATCAAAGAAAAGTCCCCATTCAAATCAACCAAAGAATATATCCGCTTCCTTAAATAAATCATCTAAGAACGAGAAGTCTACTTGTCCATATTATAAGAAGTTTGGGCATGATGAACATTCTTGTTATAAGAAGGATATTGATGAGTTGTGACATCTTCTCAAAAAGAATCAAATTGATTTTCCTTTTAGAATGTTCGAGTCACCACCTTCTTCTTCAAAACAGCCTAATAAGGGAAAAGTTGGTTTGGCTTCTACATCAGGAAATAAAGGGTGTGCTCTTTATTCTTTTTCAGGTCTAGGATCAAGGAGATGTATTCTAGATTCAGGAGCATCTCATCATATGGCATCTTAGTATTCTATATTCTCTTCTTTTGAGCCTTGTACTATGCCTCCTATTTTGATGGGAAACAATACATACATGAGTGTACTTGGGAAGGGGTCTATTAGTTCTGGGAAAAACACTTTCTAGGCTATTTTTATGTTCATCATTTTGTGTTCGCACCATAGAGAGCTAGTAACTATATCCTTTTATCTTCTGTTTTCGTTAATTTTCGTTGATTTCGTCGATTAAAATTGTTAGTTCTTGGTCAAGTTAAACTAGTTGAATAGATTCAGGGTAAGCAAACTATGCCTTATATAATCTAGTATTTGTGTACTATGCTTTAGTTAAAGGCATCTGAAGTCTCCATGTTTCTAGAAAAAAAAAAAAAATTGTATTGAGGCACTATGGAATGTTTTGAATCAGCAATCAATAGACTTACGAATGTCATAGTACTTTGGTGTGGATTAATTTTATGTCAAGTTTGCCATCTGAGAATTGTCTTATAGTAATTCCTGATGATAAGTCATCATCTGTCGAGTAGATTTGTGTTTCTGAATGTATTATTTTATGAAGCTTGAGGTTTTCAATTTATTTAATTAAGATTACAATTTACTGTTATTCATGCCAAATAAAAGGGTAACTGATTTCTTATAATCACAATATATATAAATATAAATAGGTGTGCTCTCATGTTTATTATTCGCTCCTTTGTGAAAACTTAGGCATAATGTAATCTTGGCTGTGATAAGATCCATGAATGGCATCACTTGTGTCAGATTCTTTCATCTATCTATTTGAGTGAACTTAATAGAGAGTGAATTATTTGATTTTAATCCTTATATGTTGTTGGCCTTGGTAATCGGTTTCCTCATATGTTTCTCCCAACTGCAACACTTGAACATAGAAGGGGGCAAACGATTTAAGTAAGCTCCCTGATTTCATGCGCAACCTCTCACAGTTGCAGCGCATGAACATAGAAGGTTGTAGAGGTTTAAAATATCGTTCTAAATTCCTTTGGAAACTTGTCATGTCTGCAACACTTGAAAATAGAATATTGTAGAGGTTTAAATAATCTCCTTGATTCCATCGTCTACCTGTCATAGCTGAAGCACTTGATAATAATATAAAAATCCCCTTTTCATGGCATATATCTCTACGTTAAGTTTGAATTTTAACCAAACTTTGTCGATGCCTTCCTTAGTAAATTTCTAATTGTTAGTTGTTGAAATTTCTTTGGCTGTCAAATGCTCTAATAGGGAGGTTGGATGAAACAATCATTGTTTCATGCTCTGGGTCTTGCTTGGAAGACCTCTAGGGTGTTTCACTCCACCACTTGAAACCTATAGGACCTCTTCCTTCTTAGGGTCCCCTGATTTCTCCTTGCCAACCCAACTATCAACAAAGATTCTTGCACCAAGTCAAAACTTGGTGCAATCTTGCAACTCTAATCTTAGCCCTTAATTCACCCTAAAGGCTACAATCCTCCAACTTATTGAATTTAACTTTGTAGGGGTATTGAGATACTTCTATAGTCATCAAAACATCCTAATAGGGGTATCAGGAGTCCAGTTAGCTCCAGTTCTTAGTTGCTTCCACCAAACCCTCATTTAGGTCTAAAAGGCTACTAGCCCTAAGAGCCCCAATTAGGTCTCCTTCTCCGAGATATCAGGTTAGTTCTCCAAAACTTTCCAAAGAACACCCAATCTTTTCTTGGGGATCCTCGTTCATATGAACACCTCTCAAATATTTTTGGGATCTTGGGTCTCAACTGTCCGTACAAAGGCTTAACCCTCAATTTGGAAAAATTAGGCCTTTTCAAACCTTTCCCTGACTTCTTTGCAAACTGTTAGGCATTCCTCACACTAGTTGATTTGATGGAGCTTCCTTCTCCAAGCTATATCTAGGCAAGACACTTACCTGCCCTCTCCACCCTGTGATTTGTCAAGAAATGGACACCCCTACAAATCAAGTGCTCTGCACTTTCTGTCTTCCCTAGCCAAACTCTTCCTGGCTCGCCTAGGGCAAGACTTCCACAACAACTCCCATGCTCTCCAAGAACCTAAACTCTACAATATGTACACCCATGGAGTCTAGTCACTGTTCCCAAAGGGTCATACAATTTGTACAGTGGGAAAGTGAGCTAACACTCCATTTTCTCAAAACTGTCTGGTTCAGACCAACAACAATGTGGAATCAAAATTATTTACAAACAATGCTTGAAATAGAATATAAAGAAACTAACTAATGGCACACAATGCTTGAAGAACTACTACACTACACCCTACACAAGTTACAGTGCCATGATTAATCCATTCAAACCTAACTTCAATGTAAAATCAGAAAATTCACACTCAAAAATAATTGTTTTCTTGAATTTAAAAACTTCAACAATATCAAAATGCTTCCAACCCTTCTCCCATGTCGAGGTCACCCCTAAATAGGGTCTCAAAAATAGTTATCCTCTCCTTGGCTCTACTTGGCCGCTTATAGCTCCAATTAGGCATTATTTGCAAAAATTGAAAAGAAACTCCTAAAAGCCTAAAAGTTCCAAACCTTATTTGTGAAAAATCCTTAGGCCTATCCAATGGTCAACATGACCTTCATCAAATGATCAACACCTAATCAAAAATTCCATTAAGGCTTACATCCAAATAAACTAAGTTTTATTGCCTAGTTGTCCTAGACAAGACTGTCCTAGACAACCTATGATAACCCTTTGGGTGATCCTGCACCATTCTCCCCCTCAGCCAAACACTAAGGATTGTGGGGAGAGATTAGAGATAAATCAATACCCTGCTTCTTGAATTGAGCTTCATCCACCCATGTAGCCTCAGATTTTGGTTTGTCCTTCCATTTGATGAGATGTTCCATGTATACCTCATGTTGGGTAGACTTCTTCACCCTTGATTCTAAGATTCTCTCTGCTTGTAGCTTGTCTTTAGGAGGTAAGGCTATGTTACTCACATCCTTCAAGACATCCACACCTTTCTGATCCAAATCAGTGACTGGTCCTTTATACCTGATCAAATCAGCCACATTAAACACTAGTGAAATGCCTAAGTCTGTAGGTAGCTCCACCTTGTAAGCATTCTTTCCATACTTTGCTAACATCTTACATGGTCCCACTCTCTTCATTTGCAACTTGGTTGATGTTCCTTTCTGCAACCTATATTTGTTGAGATGGACCATGACATAGTCTCCTACTACAAATTGTAGATCTTTCCTAGACATATCCACCTTAGCTTTCAGTTTGTGAGTAGCCTCTGTAATTTTCTTCTTCACTTGCTCCTGAATATCCTTCATGGTCTGAGAGAAATCCTCAGCATGGCCACTCCTATGCTCCATAGCTCCTAGATCTCTAAGTTCACACACACCTCTTGGGTGCATTCCATACACTATTTCAAAAGGACTTCTGCCTGTGGTCCGATTCACACTGTCATTGTAGGCATATTCAACTTGTGATATGACCAAGTCCCATGTTTTTCCATACTCCTTGGTTAGGCATCTTAGAAGGTTACCTAACACTCTATTAACCACCTCAATTTTTCCATCGGTCTGAGGATGGTATGTTGATCAAAAAGACAAATTAATACCTAATCTACTCCATAGAGTTTTCCAAAAATGACTCATAAACTTCACATCCCTGTCTGATACAATGCTCAATGGCAATCCATGAATCCTCACAATCTCTTTGAAGAAGAGTTGGGCAATATAGCTAGCATCATGTGTGGTCTTGCAAGGAATAAATTGGCTCATCTTACTGAACCTATCTACCACCACATAGACACTATCAAACATTGTCTTAGTCTTAGGGAGTCCTACCACAAAGTCCATGCTAATACATTCCCATGGTCTATTGGGAATGGGTAGAGGTTGATACAAACCTGCATTGCTAGCTCCCCCCTTGGCTTTCATACAAACTACACACTGCTCCACATACCTTCTGACATCCCTTGGTAACTTGGGCCAATAATAGAACCTCTGCACTAGTTCCATTGTCTTGTTGATACCAAAATGACCACTAAGACTACCATTGTGCTTCTCCTGGATAAGATTCTCTCTCATTGAACCTTTTGGAACACATAACTAATTCCCTTTGAACAAAATTCCACTCTAAAATGTATACTCTGAGAATTGACTATGAAAGTGATTCTCAAAATCAGAACATACCTTATATGCCTCTGAGAAGTCTTCATCTTCTCCATAGAGATCCTTGAAACCCTTTATCCCAATGCTCTTTATTTTTATCTCTTGCACTATCAGCAGCCTCCTACTTAGTGCATCTGCCACCTTGTTCAATTGTCCCTTCTTGTGCTTGATGGTAAATGTGAAGGCTTGGAGGTACTCCATCCATTTCTAATGTCTATTGCTCAACTTCTCTTGTGTGTTGATGTAACTAAGTGCTTGGTTATCAGTAAACACTAAAAACTCCTTAGGCAGGAGATAATGCCTCCACTTCCTAAGTGACTATACTAAAGCATATAGTTCCAAGTCATAAGTAGAATACTTATGTTTAGCTTCATTGAGCTTTTCACTAAAGAAAGCTATAGGCCTGCCTTCTTGGCTTAGTACTCCTCCTACTGCAATTCCACTGGCATCACATTCCACAGTGAATAACTTATCAGAACTAGGTAATAAAAGGATGGGTTGAGTTGCCACTTCTTGTTTCAGTTTCTCAAAACCCTTCTCAACTTCTAGAGTCCATTTGAACTTAGTTTTTAGACCACCTTTGATTGTATCAAGTACTAGTGCACATATGCCACTAAAGTTCCTTATAAACTTCCTATAAAACTGAGCTAACCCGTGAAAACTCCTTACCTCTATCTCGGTGGTTGGTGTAGGCCAGTTTAGGATAGCTTCCACTTGCTTGGGTCCATTTTTAATGATCCTTGGGATACTACAAACCCCAAATACACAAGCTCTTTTTTGAAGAACTCACACTTTTCTAGGTTGATGGCTAACCTCTCCTCCTGCAATCTTTTAAGAACCATCTCCACATTCTTTAGATGTTCTTCTGCTGTCTTCCTAAAGATGAGTATATCATCTAGATATACCACCACAAATATACTTGTGAAATCCTTAAGCACTTCATTCATGAGCCTCATGAATTTGCTAGGGGCATTTGAGAGGCCAAATGGCATAACTCTCCACTCATATAACCCATCAGTTGTCTTAAAAGTTGTCTTCCACTCATCCCCATCTTTGATTCTGATCTGATGGTATCCACTCTTGAGATCCAACTTGGTGAAATATTGAGCTCCTCCAAGACAATCCATCAAATGCTCAATCCTAGGAATAGGGAACCTATATCTTATTGTAATTCTATTTATAGCCCTAGAATCAGTGCAAAGTCTCCACTTACCACCTTTCTTGGTTGCTAAGACCACTGGTACTGCACACAGACTGATGCTCTTCCTAATTATTCCTTGGTCTAACAACTCATGTACTTGTCTAGCTACTTCTAGGTTCTGATTTGGTGTAAGCTCGTAAGCTACTTTTTTTGGTAATGAAGCCCCTGGTATGAAGTCAATCTGATGACTGATGGCTCTCTTTGGAGGTAAGGTTGCTGGTGTTCCATCACTGACTATGTCCTTGTACTTCTCAAGTAACTTCTGGACTGCTCCTGGTATGACTGCTTTCTTAGTCTTATCTTCCTCCTTAGGTTGCACCATGACCACATATCCTTCCCCTCCTTGTTGTAGAGTGTTGATAAACTCCTTTCCACTACTTAACAAGACACTAGGGGTCTTTGACTGTCCTTCTTCCTCATCTGACAGTGACTACAGTTTGAATTTCTTTCCATCCTTCTTGAATGAGATATTGTTCTCCTTTCCATCATAGATGGCTCCTCTGTCATACTGCCATGGTCTTCCCAATTGAAGATGGCATGCATCCATGGGCAACACATCACAAATAAACTTGTCCTTGTACCCTCCAATGGAGAACTCCACCGTCGTCTGCTCATTTACAAGAACACTCTGCCCTTTGTTCAACCATGTCACCTTGTAAGGGTTAGTGTGGGGTACTTTCTCCAACTTCAACTTCCTCACTGCCTCCTCAGAGATTATGTTATCAGTAGACCCTGAATCCACTATAACCTTGCACACCTTTCCAAGTATTTTGCATCTTACCCTGAATAAGGCTCTCCTTTGCTTTGGCTCTTCTTTGACTAGTTGTCTGATTAGAACCCTACTAAACATCAAATTCTCCCCCATTTCTGACTCAATGTGACTAACCTCTGGTGACTTGACACTCATAGTGTCTTCTTGAGCATATGCTACTCTCTTTTCTGCATTTGAAGAAGATTCTTTCTCCGGGCACCTATAAGCTGGATGACCTACTTGACCACAATTGTAACACTTCATACTAGCAAAGTATGAGTTACTTCTTCCTGTTCCTCTTCCTCTATTTGAACCTCCTTGAGGTCCTCTACCTCTGCCATAGCCTCCTCTAGAAGTTGTTTCGCTGCCATGCTCTGTGAGTTTATACTCTCCCTAACTTCTTTGTTCAGTCCCTCTACCTTGGTATCCACCTCTATGTCCTCTTTGATCTCTGCCTTTTCCTCTGCTCTTAGAATCCTGGTCTTGTTTCCTCTTACTCCTCTCTTCAATCTTTATAGCCAATTGATAGCATTGGTGCACTGTTTTGGGACTTAGAAGAGTCATCTCTTCTTTAATGTTCCACTTCAAACCATTAAGGTATCTAGCCACCTTAAGACTTTCATCCTCTATAACATTAGACCTCATACAAAGTTTTTGAAACTCCTTAGTATAAGAATTCACATCTTGGTCTCTTTGTCTCAAGCTCTGTCTTTTCTTATGCAACTGAATCTCATAATCATCTGGCATGTATGCTTCTCTCACTTTGGCAACCATTCCCTTCCAAGTGGAAATAGGTTTCTTGCCTTCCTTTTCTCTCTCTGTCTGAATGAACTTCCACCATGTCAAGGAAGAACCTCTTAGTCTTGACTTTTCCACTTTCACCTTATGTGCTTCAGTGACTCCATCACACTCAAAATGGTTTTCCATTCCCTCTATCCAATCCATGACTAGATCAGCTTCCATTTTCCCACTAAACAATGGTATGCCTTCAAGTGCTTTTCCACTCAAAGCCTTCAATTCCTTCAAGAAAGGCTCTTCTTGCAAAACAGGGTCAGGTTCAAGGATCTTGTCTTCCTCTGCAACCTCTTCTTTCTTTGGTACTCTTCTTTCCAACTGCACATTACTTATTGCTTGCTCAAGTTGGGCTATTCTTTCCCTCAATAGCCTATTGTCTTCCTCTTGTTCTTTGACCTTCTTGGCCAATTCTACATTTGTCACCATGTTAGTAGAACCACTAGACTCAATCTCTGACATATATTATTCTATCCCAAATCTTTTGTTGCTCTGATACCAATCTGATAGGGAGGTTGGATGAAACAATCATTGTTTCATGCTCTGGGTCTTGCTTGGAAGACCTCTAGGGTGTTTCACTCCACCACTTGAAACCTATAGGACCTCTTCCTTCTTAGGGTCCCCCGATTTCTCCTTGCCAACCCAACTATCAACAAAGATTCTTGCACCAAGTCAAAACTTGGTGCAATCTTGCAACTCTAATCTTAGCCCTTAATTCACCCTAAAGGCTACAATCCTCCAACTTATTGAATTTAACTTTGCAAGGGTATTGAGATACTTCTATAGTCATGAAAACATCCTACTAGGGGTATCAGGAGTCCACTTAGCCCCATTTCTTAGTTGCTTCCACCAAACCCTCATTTAGGTCTAAAAGGCTACTAGCCCTAAGAGACCCAATTAGGTCTCCTTCTCCGAGAAATCAGGTTAGTTCTCCAAAACTTTCCAAAGAACACCCAATCTTTTCTTGGGGATCCTCGTTCATATGAACACCTCTCAAATATTTTTGGGGTCTTGGGTCTCAACTGTCTGTACAAAGGCTTAACCCTCAATTTGGAAAAATTAGGCCTTTTCAAACCTTTCCCTGACTTCTTTGCAAACTATTAGGCATTCCTCACACCAATTGATTTGATGGAGCTTCCTTCTCCAAGCTATATCTAGGCAAGACACTTACCTTCCCTCTCCACCCTGTGATTTGTCAGGAAATGGACACCCCTACAAATCAAATGCTTTGCACTTTCTGTCTTCCCTAACCGAACTCTTCCTAGCTCGCCTAGGGCAAGACTTCCACAACAACTCCCATGCTCTCCAAGAACCTAAACTCTACAATATGTACACCCATGGAGTCTAGTCACTGTTTCCAAAGGGTCGTACAATTTGTACGGTGGGAAAGTGAGCTAACACTCCATTTTCTCAAAACTGCCTGGTTCAGACCAGCAACAGTGTGGAATCAAAATTATTTACAAATAATGCTTGAAATAGAATAAAGAAACTAACTAATGGCACACAATACTTGAAGAACTACTACACTACACCCTGCACAAGTTACAGTGCCATGATTAAGCCATTCAAACCTAACTTCAATGTAAAATCAGAAAATTCACACTCAAAAACAATTGTTTTCTTGAATTTCAAAACTTCAACAATATCAAAATGCTTCCAACCCTTCTCCCATGTCGAGGTCACCCCTAAATAGGGTCTCAAAAACAATTATCCTCTCCTTGGCTCTACTTGGCCGCTTGTAGCTCCAATTAGGAATTATTTGCAAAAATTGAAAAGAAACTCCTAAAATCCTAAAAGGTCCAAACCTTATTTGTGCAAAATCCTTAGGCCTATCCAATGGTCAACATGACCTTCATCAGATGATCAACACCTAATCAAAAATTCCATTAAGGCTTACATCCAAATAAACTAAGTTTTATTGCCTAGTTGTCCTAGACAAGACTATCCTAGACAACCTATGATAACCCTTTGGGTGCTCATGCACCATGCTCTATCGTTTACCTTAATCTTTAGATCATTTAATTCCCTTTGCCTCCTTGCAACGGCGGTATTGAAGCCTATAGCGAATGTAAGCATGTTTAATTTTCTTCCCACCTCTGGTGAACACTCTATCCCTTGTTTTATGGTCGGCAACATTTACTAGGTAATCAGCTAAAACAAATTGTTGTTTGTGACCCCAGTTCTAACTCTGGGTTAGCACCAAATGACCTCGGTCTTCGTTACCTGTTTGCCATTGATTCTATGGCTGAAATTGGGCATCCTTATTAATTAGATAATGGTATTGATAGATTCACTTGCTATTTTGTAAGTTATGTTTTTTTTTAAATATATATATGTTAATGTGTTGGCTTTCTTAGAAATTGTGTACCCTTGGAATGAACTGTATACATTTACATGCATATAAATCTGCTTTTTCAAGGGTTCTAGTTATTTAGAGTTCTATATATTTGCATGGTGTGTTATCTATAAGTTCCTTAATTGAATTATCCTCAACGGATTTCCATTGCATGGTGAAGTTAACTGAATGTTGAGGGATTGTATAGATACTATGTGATTCTTTAGTTTAGGAATTGAAAAATCTATTTCCTTTTTTAAAAAAATGAGTTAGTAATTGATTTTAATGTTATTGCATATATATATATATATATAAAAGTTGATTTTTTTTAAATGTAAAGTATATATATTATTCTTAATAAAGAATGATTGTTGATTTATTTTGTTAAATTTGATTTGGTTTCTTTGTGAATTACTAAACATTTATATGAAATATAAATGCTTAGATGATATTTGAATGACTCTATTTATATTAAATTTATTTTCTTATTGATAAAAGAACCATGTTATCTATTTGTATGATTAGATAATAATTAGGATTTTGTTTTGAATGAATATGGTATTTAAATTGTGAATAAAAAAAATTATTCTTTGAACTATTCTTTTAATATTGATTAGTGTTAAAGAAAGTTTTTGTGGATTGATTGTTTGAAGTTATCAAAGAGAAAGTTTACTTGATATGTGTTATGTGATTTTAGTTTTCCCGAGGCTAGGAAATTCTTGATTTAATTGTTTAAGCTATGATTGAAAGTAATTATAATTATAGTTTTGATTTGCTATTAAAATCGTTATTTGATTTGTTTTAAAAGTTAAGACAACAATTGGCATGAAAATAAATGTCTTTGAGATCTGATGTTTAAATAGCTTTGGAGTGAATGATGATTATGGCTTGGTCATTTACCTTGTCTTCCTAAAAGGTAATTCAAAAAGCACAAGTTAGTTATTTTAAAATGAAATGTTTTAAAAGAGGAAAATTTGAATTTCTATATAGTTGAAATTGGGAAATTGATTTAAAACAAGTAGATTTAATTTCTTTATTCTCTATAAGTGAAATTGTAATAAGTTAGTTTATTTGAAAAGTGTGGTATTGTATTCTCTTGATATGGAAACTGGATTTAAGAAATCCTAATGGTAGCTTTATTTCCTGCCCGAATTGCTTATTGAATTTTTGATATCTTTTGTTTACATACGTTGGGAAATAGGTTAGTTGTGATTTTGTAAGTCTTCCAGATGATGTTATTTTATGAGGGGGTTGTTGTAGTGATTTATGGTTCAACCCTTTGTATTCCTTGAGTAGTGCACTTGGTTGTTATTCTGTTTAAACACCCAATTACTTCGAATGGGATGCGTTGCCTCTTATATTTTGGAATGGGATTTAATATTCGTTTTGTGCACTGTGTTTACCCTTGGTTGTGGTTTAGATCCTTGTGTTGTTGGTAGGGGAGTGGCTCTCAGTTGGGGGTCTGGCACACAAAGGGGCACCAAGGTAACTCACTGAGGGTTTAATCAAGTGATAACTTAAAAATAATTAAGGAAATGGGTAGCTCTCACAATAATAAAGATAATGGAAGCCTCTCTCATGGCTCAAGTGCTTGTTTAGGCTTGAGGTGAGATGAGAAGCATAGTTTGTATGGGGGTCTAGCGGTCGATAGAGGCAGCCAGGGTAACCCAGGATGGGGATCCGGTAGTCTAGGAAGGTTATGCCAAGGTAACCCATAGAAAATTATGCGTGACACTCCTCCTATGATAGCAGTATGTATTTTGCAGTTGATATACTTGATAATTTTACTCTGGAAGCAATGCAACCTTTATGTATGTATTGTTCTTGTATGGTATAGTATATAGTGTGTTGCCTGTGTCTAGAGGTTGTTGGTTTTTCCTAGGAAGCCCTTTTACTATCTCCTAGCATGGGGGTGGGCCTTCAGGTACCACTTAGTTGGGTGGAATGTGCACCTTACACCATTGGGTTCCCATTTCATGTTCGTGATGGAAGGATCTTCCAGATTGGAGAGCTTGTGTGAACCAGTTGCTTTGTACTATTTCTTGTGTTCTTTTGTATCAGTTAGATACGTTGTATATGTACTACTCATTTTTATTTGAGAAGGATTCTTGTATCATTGTTATTGTAACATTATTGTAAGGTCTTCCTCATTTTGGAAATGAGTCTTGTAACTGCTTTATGGAATGAATGCAATCTATGGATGATTTTTTAATGTACTTTGTATCTAATGAAATGAGTTTAATGCTTTGGGTGTATGTTATTTATTTCATGAGTATTATTTATATGCCATGGATTAGTTTACTTTTGTATATTGGGATTCAAATGTAAGTGTTGCCACGTACCTTAGAGGATGTATGCGTTAAGTGTAGTTTACTTTACCTATTATTATTTACACTTTCAAAAAAAAAATTGTTACGCTTTCATTGTGTTTGCGTCATCCTCTAGGGTTACATGGAGGGGCATTACACATTTGATGAACAATCTTCTTTCGATATATCATATTACACATGGTGGAGATGGGAGGACTATGGAGACCACTCCTGATTCATTTATCACTTGATACTTAGATAGTAGAGAGATTATTGCTGTTGGGATGGTTGATCATTCATCTCAGTTGTATACCTTTGCAAATTTTTCTTCTAATGGTGATATTGTTCCTTCGGCTATTGATCACACTTCTAGTGTGAATCATGATTCAGAGGAGATATTTGGCTTCTTGAACTTGGGTGTTCTCAGATCTGATCTTATTTTTTAGCCTTGCATTTAATCTCCTCCATTTTCAATTGCATTTGATGATGATCATATTGTCCCAGGTTTAGCCTCTTGTGATTTAGTATAGCAGGATTTACATCATCTTCTAGCTACATCTACTTGGGATGAGTACTTGGTAGACATTGGTGGGTTGTTTTTTGAGTCCCACATTTTAGATTTGGGAGACACTATTGATTGCATACATCTTCTCTTTAATGGAGATGATTATTCTTCAATTGTTGCAAGGGAATTCTCTGGCCCTCTTATTCATTCTCTACATGATCACTCTTTGTGGCTTGATATGAGTGTGGATACTTTTGGAAAACATTTGGAGGAGGATTTTTTAGAGGAGACATCTTTGTCTTTGGAATGTGTTCCACATATGTCTCTAGGAGGTTCTAGATTGCAATCTTCAACTATGTGGCCTAGAATACCTGTTTGGAGTTTTTCAGCTTCCAACATCCACATGGAGGCACTTGAGCATCGTTCTAAGATATCACACATTATTCTTCTTCATGCATGTTCCTTTTCGAAACGGGAAGACATCCTACATATCATACTGGTTTTTTTCTTCCTAAGGGGAGGAATGTTGTTTGGTGAGATTAGATCATCTTTAGTATTCAATGTTGAGCTTCTACCATTGTAGGAGAATCACCATTGAGGGGGGCTACATGGTTTCTCTTATTCTCTCTTATGGGGGTCATTTTCCTTGGATGGGATTTTTTCCCTCTCATACATCATTGAGAGCATTATTGTATCATATCTCTCTTTTGGGGAGGAGTTTTGTCCCACTAGGTTTTCTCCTTTTCCCCATTTTTGAGAGATTGCATTTGCATTTGTACATGGGTACCTAACATGGCCTCGTAGTCGGGACCCATGTTTGTGTTATTTGCATAATAATTGACTCCCTAAGAAATATTTAAGGGGGATGTTGGTGTAAATAGGTATTTTTCCTATATAATCTTAACTAGGTCCTATTTACATTGTTAAGTCCACTTAGGTCATAAGAGATAATCTTTCTAGTTAGCATTAATTGTCACTTATCTTATTTATTTGGCTTTTATTTAATGTTTTTTCCTAGGTTATTTAATATTGGCTCATGTCATTTAATTATGTCACGGCCATTTAATGTTGGTACATCATCACCCTTGCCTATATAAGAAAGGCTTCATATGTACATTGTAACTCAGTTCAATTTAGTCATTTGAGATAAATTTAAGTTTTGTAAGTCCAATACATAACTACAATCTTGAGTATTGCATATTGGCCATATCTTGTATCCATTGTTGCAATTTCATGTTCTTGCTTTTCGCTATTGTAGAAGGTTATTTTTGGTTTTTGTACATGATCCTAGAGGCTTGAGTCCTTGACTGACTCTAACACCTAACTTCTTCATCTACCCAAATAATAAGCAACAAAGGTTGTATCTAAATTTTTTCAAAATATATGGGATTGATCAAATCTATTCCATCATATTCAATTATTTCTACATCCCAACCAAGCCTAAAATATTTGATATGTTTCTCAATGAGCCTCATCTAGTCTCTATTTCACACTCAATAATCATCTTTGCAATATTCCCAAAAATAATTCAATTTCAAGGAAATGATAAAAACCTCGACTAAAATCCAAGTTTTATTTGACATAGTTCTTACTCTCAATGATATTCACATGGTGTGGAAGTACATTTTAACTTTGTCGACAATCACCCAATATTTTGAGAATCAGTAGAAGATTTACACACCTATAATGACCGAGGCCAATAGGAAATGAGATTCTTATTTTCCTCATTTCTTTACATCTTTTGTTGACTAATCCAATTTTCCTACAGAGCTCAATCATGAAGAGTTTATCATCCACATACTTGGGAATCTTGTATGGGTATCCATCATACCCTCCTACCTAGATGTAAGTGAACTTTGGGAACTAGATGTAATAGCTACCATATCTCTTGATAGGAATAATGTTGGTATGTGGAAATTGATCATGCTATACTGTACACCCTGGCATGTATCCTTCAACGAAAAAAGGAAAAAACCGACTTTGTAGAACCCTAATCTGGAAGCTTCTAAGCTTGTTAAAAAGGGGTTCGGATGGGGTTTACAGTATGACGATAAAAACACGATTATTCACAAGATTGTAATAGGTTTTTTGCACTGGATAATAAAATTATTGGATGGTTGCAGTTTGGTGGATGTAACCAAAATTGGGTGAACCACGTTAAATTCTCTATGTTATAATTTATTCTATTTGTGTTTTAGTTTATTTGTTTATTAATTAAATTTGCATTTAATTGTTAGATATCTACCTTTCTAACCCTAACAAATAATTTTTTTGATGATATCTTGAGTCATATATTCCCTTGAAGTGTCCTCATTGTCAACATAGTGAATACATCATTCACTCTCTTGAAATATTTATAACTTTGATCCAATTGGAGTTGCATATAATAGTTATAAATTTTAGTTGCACGTTATCAAATGTGCCTTTGTTATCAAGACCTAGTCATGTCTTCATATTGGTTATTGCATAGAAAAGATAAGATGCCATGCAGAAATATTGATTCTCTTCAAAGCAAGTCAACTTATTGTGTAGATTATCACTAATAATACCTCCACAATTAATGAACTAGTTTCCTACACATATGGTAATTATGAATAGTAACATACATTTTTGAACTCTTTTGAATTTTTATTTCAATCAAACTGTGAAGAAAAATAATCATATTGGACAATTCTTTGTTGAAGATTGACCTATGTAGAACCTTTGGCAACTGGGATTTTCCTCCCTTTGGTACTTGTAATCAATTCCTCACCATGATATTGAGACATTCATTGTTTTTCTTAATGAAGTGTGTTTTTGCAATTCCTTTATCTATACTTATAAACTAGTCTTTAAGAGGCAATCTAGGAACATTCCTTATCAAAACACCATTACATTTAGCCACTAGGTTATCATCAATACTCTTGACCTCCTTGTGTAGACACTGAAAAATGTCCTAATCAATGTCATACACTTAAATCAAATTTATTAACATCATTTCCTCTTTGATCCATCCTCTTTTCGCTTAATTAATTTAATTAGCCTAGTTAATTAATTAATTACATCATTTTCGTCCATTGGCCTAATTAATTAAATCAGGTTAATGCATCCCCTTTTGCACTAACACTTCATCTAATTAAATCAAATAAATCAAAATATTTAATTTAATCTCCTAAGTCATCTTATTTAATTAAATAACCCTAAGTTATTTAATTAAATATCATTTCACCCCTCCCCTATTTATTAAATCATCTAATTTAATAAATGTCTCTTAATTCTTCTAATTCCCTAATTGCATAAATTAAACCTTGTTTAATTAGGAATTAAACTAATTTTCTTCTAAGCAAAGGGAATATTCCCATAGAATATTCTTTATCCTCCTTTTTGCACAATTAAAAATTTGTTTTAATTTTCAAATTACCTTTTTCCTCACCCAGAGGAATATTCTAAGGAATATTCTCTCTCCTCCAATCAACTCACTTGGCTTCTTGAACAAGCTAAACCTTCAACCTCTTAAGCAAGTTACCTTTGACATGTGTGAGCAAGTCAAAAGTGTGTTTGTTTGAGGCAAGTGTGAGTGCTTGATTGAATCTCATCATGCATTCTCATCCATTGATGAGAATCCATGATCCATGCCTCTTATCCCCTTCATCTTGAATCGTTGATTAAGCTTTTTGATCTCAACCATTCATTCCTCATTTGCTCTCCTATAAATAGATCACTATTTGGAGAGAAATGAATCCATCTTTCAATTGCAAAGTCATGCTGTTGAATTCACTCACATGCACACTCATCTTTTTTACTCACTTGTTAGCTTGTTTTAGTTCATTTTCATTGCATAATAGCTTAGAGCATCCATTAATGGCTTTTATGCATACATATTAGCTTGTTTATAAATTAGGGTTTTCCATCTTTTAGCATAATTTTAGCTTAGATTAGCTTAGCAATAGCATAATTACATCACTTGTAGCATAAAATCATGGTAACTTAGCTTGCATCATGTTCATTTTTAGCATAATCTAGGTTTTCACACATCAATTACTATGGTTTCATTGATTCTCTTACATAGAATCGACTGAAATAGGCTCACTAATCATGGGATTGGGAAAGGGTCATCGTTCCACATCAACACGACACCAATTCCACAATAAGATAAGTTTCAGATGGATTAGAATAGATGTTTTAAAGGATTTCATAATTTTGTATGTTAGGTTTTGATAAAATGTTTAGTTTTAGTTTTGTTTGATTGATCTTATTGAGATTCGAGTATTGGTGGCTCAGTTATGCTTCAATTTTTCGTGGATCAAGCGTAATTCAGCCAATACCGATATTTTCGCATCACATTCTAGCACTAGAAGGATGGAAAACCGATAATCTAACTATGTTTTAGCTCAAATTCCATTTTTTTGTTGTTTTGCAGGTTGCAGCAACACTCAAATCACAAACAACAACGCTATTTCAATAGCGTCGCCATATAGCAACACCCTGGAAATTTGAAATACCAATGCATATTTAATTTTCTGACACTGATTTAAATATGGTGATTCGTATTTAATTTGGAGATATTGAAAAATATAAAGGGCGACGCTCAAACTCACTAGTCTGACGCTTTTAAATTCCAAATTGCGACGCCATCGTTAGAAGCGAGGCCCATCGAAATATCGATGTTATCGTGCTCTCTTTTTTTGTTGTAGAGTGACACCCATTTTCACCAAAGCGACGCCCATATGACAAATCGTGATGCTATCATGTTCAGCAATGCCCAACTCTGGTAAGAAGTTTAACGACTATTTTTTCAGCATGTGCTTTAATTTTTTGACTTTATCTAAATGCTAACGTGTCACTAACTTCTCGTTTTTTCTTTTTAGACTAACTGGTTTTGCAGATTTGGAGAAAAACTAGGAAAACATTTACCCCAACTTGTTGGGGTTATAACTTTCTAGTTAGTGGTCGGAATTTGAACACGTTTGCATCATCGGAAAGCTCTCCAAGAGGACTAATTCAGTCCCTAAAAATCCAGTGCCTTCAATATTCAACTATAGGGATTGATGCAAGTTTCAACCCCAAATTCCGCTTTGAAGGCCTCCGAAAACACGATTTACTACAACATAGAAAAAACCAAAAAAAATTGAAAATTTTAATCTTCAATTTTTCTTAGTTGTAGTTATTGTAACAGTGTTTTGACACTTGTGGGGCAATTATAACCCACCATATGTTGTTTTGGTTTATGTTTTAGGACCACTAAATTTCCATTGGGTTTTAAAACTTACAATCTTAGGACCAACTAGCTTTCAATTGGGCTTAAAATCACTTTCAAAGTTGGTTAAAACTGAACCCTCACATCTTCATTTTACTTTGGGCTTAAAATTGAACAAGGCAACTTCATTTTTCAATTGGTGCTCTAAAAATAACTCATCATTGCTTTGAGGCTTAAAATGAACTTGTGCTTTCATTGTCTTGTAATTTTCTTTGCAATTTGTGTCATTCAAATGTGTATGCACTTCTCTTGTGCTTCACGACGATCTTGAGAATCAAAAGCATTCTAGTGACATTGGTTATCTAAAAAATTACCTACATCATTCAATTGGGTTTAAAATTGAACAATCATGCTAGTGTGAGAAAGAGACATTATGTGTGTTCCCTCCTTGTGCTTTATGTGAACTGGACATTTGAACTACAAGTGTACTCCCTAGCTTTTGTTATCTTTAGAGGGGCCTACCTAAGAACAATTCGAAGGTGACTCCAACAATTTTTTCACTTGGTTTGGTATATAAATGGATAAGACTAAACTATCAAGTCCTCATGGTATGTAGGCCTTAGTCGTACAGTGTCTTTCAAAATGAGGTACTACTGTAAAAAGTATAAAATCCCCTAGTAGGATTGATCAAATCCTTTAGTGGCTTGCTAGATGCTTGAAAGGTGTCATGTCCTCGATTACCCTTACTACAACCCATTTGTTTAGCATGCCAAAATCCTAAAATATTTTTTGGTGTAAGAACGATCATTCTGAAGCTACCCCACATTGTACTATTCAATTGTAGAAATAGAAAAATTCCTTTTAATCTCTTAATTTTAAGGATTTTGAGATTTGGTGGTCATGAGAAGTGTGTGTCGTGGAGGGGAGCTAGTGTCGCCAAATCTCTAACTGTTCGCATTGTCCAGTGTTTGGAGAAATCCTAGTGGGAACTCAACAAATATAGCCATTTCTATCCTAGGGTTGTAAATGATTGTGAGTTAGTTTAACACTTTGCTTGGTTTCAAAACGATCCAAAAACAAACATTCAATATCCAAATTTCAAACACTTTGGCTCAAATATGGACTTCTTGAGTTAGCTTTGATATTACTGCTTGTCCTAAGGATTTATCCTTAGCAATTTCTAAATATTTTGACATTAATCTCAAACCCATATTTCTCCCAAAGACAACATAGGAAATTATGGCTTCAAACTCATGATTTTCATGAAATGGAAATTGTGAAAATTATCATGTTTTTGACATAAACATCTATTTTGAAAACATAACCAAGAAAAGTGTTTGTGGTAAAAATAACCTCATTAATCCAAGATTGAATCAAATTAACACCCCACATTGATGTATGTTCAAATCATTGACTCACCTAAAACAAGCAAATTGAGACAAGAAAAACATTGGAAAAACCATTGAGTTTCATTGTCCAAAGTCATTTTGTTTTATTTTCAAAATCATTGGTCCTATTTCCAAAATCATTTGAGTCCTATTTTACCAAAATCATTGAGTTCTTAGGGTTTCATCACTTTAGAGGTATAGCATTTTTCTCACTACCTTGGTCTTCGAAAATAAAGGTTCACTATAGGTCAACATTGGGTCAAACATCCCACTCACCCCTTCATCAAATTTCATCTTTCACTTCATCCAACTTTGCAAAATTTTGAGTACACCAACACTTTATGACTTGAACATCTGTCAAATCAACCCCTAGCTTAGCTACCTTGTATGTGAAATGTATCCTTTTTCATGCACTTAGTTAAGCTAGTTATCATCCTTGGACTAGTTCATTGTGAAGGTCACGAGTCTACCCTACAGACTTACAAGTTCATCAACATCCTTTATCCCAACATCAAACTCAAGTCAAAAGTGTTGTCCCAAAACATTTGCAAATATCACTTCACACATCATCCACCTTTTCATCCCCCATTATCATCATTGCTCCAAAAAGACTTACAACATCTCTTTTACCTAGGTTTGAGTCAACTAAAGAGTTCAAACATTATAAATCTCAACACACCTCTCCCATCATTAACCCAAAATCTATGGTAAAGACAAGATCAAAACAAAAGAGAATCATGGAGAAAACCAAAGTCTTATCTACCATCAGTGATCCAAATCCTCAATAATATGATCCAAGGAGTTATTCTAGCCCCTCACAACAACCATCATCTCCATCAGGGCCATATGAGATAGAATACGTCATGAACAATCCATTTGGACTTACTAGAGAAGAAATCATGGAACATGATCCTTAGAAAATGTGACTCCAATTTCCCCATCTTTTGTTGCACAATCATTGACACAAGGCTTGAATTCATCTATGATTCAACCAACTCCATCCCTTGTGCCAAGTCAACCCTTAACATCTAGTCTTGCAACTCGACTAGGAATCAACCTTGGTCTCACTTCATGTCTAGGAACAAACACAACTTTGGGTATTCACAAAATAACCATTCCATTAACCACCCACCTTCCCCAAGGCACAAGTTGGATACCAACCTTTGGAAAACCACTTGCATTCCATGATGCCACAACAATCTCAACATCTCGAGTGCAACCATCTTCATCCATCATCACAAATACCCCAAGTATGCCTAATATTACACAAGGTAATGTGAACCAAGTGCCTCAAATAGGAAAACAAGGGCAAGTTAACAATCTCACGCAAAGTCAACCCATGACAAGTGGTTCTAGCAATCCCATTGACACATCGAAATGAGTGGTTACCCAAACTACTCAAGTCAATCCACTATCCACATCAAACCCATCCATTATCAACCCATCTCAAAAAAACACCTTGGTTACAAATCCCATCAACCAAGGTAATACCTTGATCACACCTCAAATACAACAAGGGAACCCCCTTATCCATCGGCCAAGGGAACTCTTTCAATCAATTACAAGGTCTGAATGTGCCATTACCATCACAATATCCAATGGAATCATCATCTTTCCCCACAGTCCCTCTTACCATGCAAAATCAAATGGGACCTCAAACTTACATTCCTCCCTCTCAATCCACCATCTTGCAATGAATGTTGAACCAAGGGAACCCTCAACCTCTCATCAACAACCCACAACCCACACAAAACATAAACACCCAAAACCCATCGTAGATGTCTCAACAATCAAATGATCCTACATTGCAAGCACATGCCTTAGCTTTACAGCAAGCACAATAGGCTTACCAGCAAGTAGTCCAACAGTAGCAACAATAGCAAGTAGCCTTAGCACAACAACAACATCAATCACAACAACAACAAGAAGCAGCCTTAGTAGCTCAACAAGCAGTCTTAGTACAAAAAAAACATCAAGCACAACAAGAAGCCTTAGCACAACAACAACAAGCTCATCAAGTATCCCTAGCAGAACAACAACAATAGGCTTATCAGCAAGCCATCCAACAACAACAAAAACAATAAGTCACCTTAGTAGCACAAAAACAACAACAAGCTCAACAAACTACCTTAGTAGCACAACAATGACGACGACGACAAGCATTGCTTGCTCAACAATATTCCCAACAACAACAAATGCTTGCACAATAGCAACATCAGGGTTTATACTATAACCCTCAACAAAACATCGTCAACTCAAACACGTTGGGAACATATACGCCTCCACCACAATCACCTTCACAATATCCTACACCACCATACACCCCATACAATACCTTATCATATCAAAATCCCACATACAACCCATCTGTCACCCCACCATATGTTCCTCCACCCAACCCGCAAGACAATCTAGCATCACAATTGAAAATACTCTCACAAGAGATGTAGAACCTTTGCATAGGCAAGACAAAGAAGCCTCATACATAGAATCTATGTCTGTATCCATTTGATCAAAACATCGCAATGGTACCATTCCCTCTCAACTTTGAAATCCCCAAATTTGACAAATACAAAGGGAGAGGAAATCCTATGGACCATATCAAAGAATTCAATTTCATGTTTATGGAGGTTGCCTATAGTGATTCCTACTTAATGTGCCTCTTCCCTCAAAGTTTAACAGGTCCTACCATGAACTAGTTTTCTCAATTTCCTCCAGGTATTAAAAATTTCCAAGAAATCATTGACAAATTCATAGATCACTTCTCCTTCAATCTTGACATGGATGTAAGCTTAGAAGAATTGTATACTCTTAGAAAAAACAAGGTAGAATCTTTCGCTAATTTCTTGCAATAGTGGAGACAAATAGCTAGTAAAAGCAAGTGGCCACTACCCAACGAACAAGTGGGAATCATTATAGCCAACCTGGATCCAAATCTATCATTCCACTTGAAAATGAAATGCATCACATCTTATGATGAGCTTTTCCCTAGAGACCTTAACATTAAGAGAGCCTTAATCTCACAAGGAAACACACAAGTGTATAAAGACAATCGCCCATCCACTAGTTTTAACGACAAGCCCCGCTATTGGGCCAAGAACAAAAATGTTACTAGTGATGGTGTTATTGATGCAAAGGTGGTCTTAACTGCTCCTAGACAAGAAAACACCCAACTCGTGAACACACAACAACCATACACGTCACCATCAAATAATCAGCCATTGATCAATACTACAAACACTCAACATGGACAACAAAGAACAAATAGTGCTCCTAAGCAGAAATTCACTCCCTTAGGGGAACCTATGGAATATGTGTTGAAGAGGTTGATACAGTCTAACCTTATCACACTCCCAAATTTCTCAAAGTATCAAGAGCCACAAATCAAACCTCGTAGCTATAAAGAATATCACTTTTTGTGAATTTCACTGGTACAAAGGTCATAGCACACAAAATTGTTTTAGGCTCAAACATCTAATAGAGGATCTTATTGAACAAAGGGACATTGAGGTTGATCAAAAATATGGGAAATAAAATCTAAAAAATTTACACAAACCCTATGCCTGATCATGGAAAAATAAAAGATTCAACAAAGGCATCAACTTTAAACAATACCCAGGATCACACATTGGCACATGTTTACGATGTTTATGAGTAATCAGACATGTATCAAGATACTATTTTAAAACAAAGTCCAAACCCATCAATAGTGTTTGGCACTATTTTATACCGTAATGACATCAAATGGATATCAGATTGTGATATCTCTCCCACATATGACTCAATGATTGGGCATGTTGAAGAAATTCCAAATGAGCCAGAAATATCCTTTATTGTACCCATACCCACAAAATATTGTGAAGAGTATTTTACCGATGATTTCTCATCCACGCAAGGATCATGTCAAGAGGAGGCTCTTGAGGATAAAAAAAGTTATTCTGAATCAAGTCAAGATCAAGAACCCCTATCCCTAGAGTTTCACAAAGAACTAAGGGACATCTTCCAAACCATTTTAAACTCCAAAGATGTCCCCGATATCCTCCTGAGATGTTTCTTACGAATGAACATATAGATGTTCTTCATCAAAAACATGAGTCTCCCACTCTTGATATTCCTATAAAAGAGCAAGCAGCAGTTGAGATTATTGATTCTTACAGTGATTGTGCATCATCAACATCTATTGAATTAGTACCAACATCTTTTGAAACAGTATCAACAGATAATGATGTCATAGAATCAAAGAAAATAGTTCATGGGTGAGCAACAGTCGAGATTCTTGATTCTTATAGTGATTGTGCATCATTGACATCTTTTGAATCAGCATCAACATCTTTTAAAGTAGCATCAACAAAGAACAATGTCATGGAACCAAAGCAAATAGTTCATATTCCTGAACATCAAGAACCCATAGCAATATCATGTGTTCATGACAAGTCCTATTCAATGGCTATGGATCAGAGGATACATTATCAGGGAAAAGGATTAGGTATTGATAATACCTTCACAAGGTCAAGGGAAATCTTGTCTACAACAAACATCAACATATGGGGCACGAAGAATCCTTATGATGAAAATGTTGTCAATGCTACAACCAGTCGTATCATGAGTTGGCATTCACCCATCATCTCATACGTAAATTGGGACCAACATAAAAAGAAGAATTCCTATCAAAGCAAGATGAAGATCATCGAAGAAAATGAAGCAATAAAGCAAAAAGGACAAAGCAAATACAAATGGATACCAAAGAAAAATAAAGAAAATCATCCCTCCAAAACTCCATTACTCAAAGAAAATATGGGGCAACATCAAAAAGAGAAATGTATCCATATAAAGAGTCCTCAAATATAAAAGAAAGCTTCTCAAGCAAGGAACAAAGTATATCCAATGGTTGGTCCTAATTCCATGAAAACCTCCATTCCCACCCATCATCGCTCATCTTCCCAAGTTTGGAGAGTCAAAGGTTCCAAAATATCAACCAATACATCATATATTCCTTCATACAAATCACCATCCACTCCATTCATGATATCTAATTCTCGCATTGACCGTGTGTTGGCAGCTACCCTTCATCATAAGGATTCTAAAGGCACTTTATCGCGATGTGCGCACATAGACAGGGTTAATTTCGGTACCAGCAAGGCAGATCAAAGTTCTTCAAGGTTGCATTCAAGTGCTCATATCTTAGCAAAGTAGCTTCTTCAAGCATAATATCACTGGCACATTATGATAGTGGCCTCTACATCAGTTCCACCAGGTGGTTCAACATGAGGCTAACATTTCCAAAAAAATCTCAAAAAATCAAAAATGATAAAAATGATAAAAAAAAATCAAGAAATCAAGAAAATAGTAAAAATAAAAATTGTCCTCTAGTGAAAACCACTACGATGGCACTTTAGGCAAGTACTATGATGAAAACCTGGCAAATAGGCGTCATGAGTAGAATCAAGCATATATATGATCCTTCTCAAACAGAAGCATCCCATCCTTGTCATGATAAATCCAATGTTCCCTCCATCCATCCAATCCAGCTTTATCCAGATATTCCATGTTATCTTGATCTTGACAAAGATTTGGCGTATACTTCAACTCTACTCATGGAAACTTTTGACAGGATCTTTACCATTTTATCTCATCAAGTCCCATAGCCCATATCTAGCATGATAAAACTTTTTCAAACTCTTTGCATATACATTACCTATCTTGGTTGTTCATTGCATTATGAAGAATTTCTAAGCACTGGGGGTAGGTTATTGCACTCTTGTTTTTGAATAACTCTTGATACATGTCTTTTATCTCACAATGAGACATCGACATCATGTTCTAGGTATCGTTTACCTCCAACATCTCATTGAAAACACTAAAAACATTCATAAGATCTTATCAGAAAATCCAAAAAAAATCATAACATCTCATCGAAAACACCAAAAACATTCATAAAATCTTATCAGAAAATCAAAAAACATTCATAACATCTCATCGAAAACACCAAAAACATTCATAAAATCTTATCCAGAAAATCCAAAAACATTTGCAAAATCCTGTACAGCTAAAATCCAAAAGCATTTAGAAAATTCTAAAGGCTAAAATCCAAAACATCCAGAAAACATCAAAAACCCTAAAAAGGTTGAACATCAAAAAATCCAAAAAAAAATGTCTCTTTGTCAAACTACTTCTTCTCTGAGCTTGAACTTAGGTGAGGCCATCATTGATGTGCCCCCAAGACACCCTAGGTCAGTCCTTTAGAAGTTCATCATAATAAATTGTTGTTTCTCATCTATTCATATCTTCATCTTGTAAATGGGTCGAGTCAGTCGAACTACGTGGTCTATGCATGTATAACGTAGGAAAGGCTAATCTATTATCAGCCCTCAAGGCCCCTAGGATAGGTCTTTAGGTTAGGTTCTTGGTTGAAACTCAAAAAACCCTAAACATCCAAATATTTTGAAAATCCAAAAACATAAAAACATCTCAAAAATACCAATACATCCAAATATTCAAAAAACATTCAAAAAACCTAAAAAGCCTCAAATATTCAGAAAACCCTAAATAGCCTCAAAAAATTAAAAAATCCTAAACATTCACATAAACTCTCAAAAAAACCAAAAACAACGTCAAAACATTTTCAAAATACCAAAAAAAATCAAATATTCCAGAAAATCCAAAACCCATCCATCCCATTTCGCTTTCACCTACAATAAACTTTAACCCATAATAAACGATCGTCACCTTCACCCTTTGGTGAAACAAGTAGAAAGCAAACATACCAATTCATAAA